>BJBW01000218.1:0-94374 GCA_004320125.1 Scolopax mira
GTCCAGAGAAGTGATTCTGCCACTTTACTCTGCTCTGGTGAGACCTCACCTGGAGCACTGTGTGCAGGTCTGGAGCCCTCAATATAAGAAGGACATAGACCTGATGGAACGGGTCCAGAGGAAGGCCACAAAAATTATCAGGGGGTTGGAGCACCTCTGCTCCGAGGACAGGCTGAGGGAGCTGGGGTTGTTCAGCCTGGAGAAGAGGAGGCTCCGGGGAGACCTAATAGCAGCCTTCCAGTACCTGAGGGGGCTACAGGAAGGCTGGGGAGAGTCTGTTCACAAAGGCCAGCAATGACAGAACAAGGGCTAATGGGTTTAAACTGGAGAAGAGCAGATTTAGATTAGACATTAGGAACAAGTTCTTTACTATGAGGGTGGTGGAGCACTGGAACAGCGCAGGAACAGGTTGCCCAGGGAGGTGGTTGAGGCCCCTTCCCTGGAGACATTCAAGGTGAGGCTCAACGAGGCCCTGGGCAACCTGGTCTAGTTGGAGGTGTCCCTGTGACTGCAGATGACCTTTGAGGGTCTCTTCCGGCCCAGATGATTCTGTGATTCTGTGATAGACTATCTAAATACAGTGAAAAGGACAAGCCTTTGTGCTTTTAAGCCCAAAAGAAGGAAAGAGAAAAGACTAGGAAGAGGGCTTATTGTGAAAGATGCAGCAGAAGGCAAGGAGATTGAGGAGATATCGCAAAGACTCTGTAATAGTTAATAGTCCAAGAAAAAAAGATAGGATCACATAACTAAGCATGCTGTCATGCACGTGCAGAACTAGAAGTTAACCATGTCTTGTTGACATTTGCCAATTTTTGAGTGTTACTCTATACAAACATGCATAGAATGAATCCACTTTCAGTGGTGTGTGTTTCAATAGGGTGTATGCTTCGTTGGGCTGACGTGTTTGTACATGCAATTATATCTGTAATATGCATTTTCAAATGGAAGATTTAAATGGATATAAGGTGGCAGCGGTAGAAGACAATGTAGAAGACAATGGGTTTTGTGATGATTTAAGCTGGAATGTATCTTTTTTTGTGAGTCTACATGTTCTTCCCTGTGCTCTGCAAAAGGACAAAACAGGCTGAAGATACATGAAAAAAAACTTCTAATGTGACAAACAGGAAAGGTTTCTGAGGACAAGCGTTAGGCTGAACTCACCGTCTGAAAGAGAACATACCTGGGAAGTGGATAAGAAGACAAGCAATTAGGGCCAATCTTTGCTACTTCTGTCTTGTCCATCTGGCATGGAGCACGGTTAGTTTCAAGTCTCAAAATACTAAGAAAGACACAGAGACATCCTGGAAACCTGTTTTGCGTAACCTGCTGTTGTTCTGCTCTTACTCTGGTTGAGTAACTGAGTAAAGGCAGAGGTGTCAAGTGTTCCTGCTAATCTCCAGATCAATTCTCTTGCTTATTTTTATTTTAGTTTAGCTAGCTAGTTAGATGGAGCTAGCTAGAGATTTAACTCATTACAGAGTTCAAAATCATAGGACAGCCTTTGCTTTTAAATCAAACTTATCTATTCACTGCAGACTGTTATACATCTGTTACAAGGATCAAGATAAAATGCAAGCCCATTCCCTCCTCCCATTTCCTTCTGTCTCTTTTTTTCTCTTTGAAACTTGCTAAAATGAATACTAGACAGCATCCTTTGACAAATGGGTATAGCTTCCTGCAGGTCATTTCAGAAGCAGTTCTGAAGTTCTCATGGGAAAATCAAAGTAGACATGAGCAACAGTCCACATGCAATCTAGTGTTTAAAAAAATCTTATCTTTCTGTCTTAACATTAGCATCTATCAAATATAATAAGTTCTTAAAACAATGTTAAGAATTTGAGACTGAAATAATTTGTTTATAGGGAATAATAATGTTGGCTGTCCCCAGTCATGTTCATATTTTCCGTGTGCCTTAGCAGAGATTCCAGAAGCATCTGCTCCATGATCTTGCTGGGCCCAGAGGTGAGACTGACCATCCTGTAGTACTCTGGGCTTTCCTTCTTTCCTTTTTTGAAAATAGGGGTTATTTCCCCTTTCCCAGTAAGAGGGAACTTCACTAGATTGCCATGACTTTTCAAATACAATGGAAGACATATTAACAACTTCCATCTGCCAGCTCCCTAGGGACTCATGGATGGATTTCATCAGGTCCCATTGACTTATGTACCGTCAAGTTCCTTAGATGGTCTTGGACCTGATTTTCTCCTAGAGCGGGCAGTTATTTATTCTCATAGCCCCCGTTTTTGCCATCTGCAACTTGGGAAGTGTAGTTAGTTAGAGCCCTTGCTGGTGGAGACCAAAGCAAAAATGTCATTCAATACCTCAGCCTTCTCCATATCCTGGGTGACCAGGTCTCCCGTTTCCTTCTAGAGAGGGCCGACATCTTCCCTAGTCTTGCCTTTATCTCTGACATATTTACAGAAGTTTTTCTTGTTGTCCTTGATGTCTCTGGCCAGATTGAATTTGCTCTGGGCTTTAGCTTGCCTAATCTGGTTCCTGGCCACTCAGACATATTTTCTGTATTCTTCCCGATCTATCTGTCCTTGATTCCACCCTCTGTAGGCCTCCTTTTTGCTTTTAAGCTTGTCCAGGATCTCCTTGTTCAATCATGCAGGCCTCCTGGCTTTTTTGGCTGATTCTTCTTTCTTGGGATGCACAGCTCCTGAGCTTGGGGGAGGTGATCCTTGAATACTAACCAGCTTTCTTGGACCCCTCTACCCTCCAGTGTTTTTTCCCACATTACCCTGACAAGCAGGTACCTCAAGAGGCCAAAGTCTGCTCTCCTAAAGTCAGGGTAGTGAGCTTGCTACACACCCTCCTTGCTGCCCTAAGGATCTTGAATTCTACCATTTCATGATCACTGCAGCCAAGGCTACTCTTGAGCTTGACATTCCCCACCAGCCCCTCCTTGTTGATGTATTCATCTGAAGTGATAAAGGATCTGGTGTAGGATAGGAACATGAGTTCCGTTCCAATGTTTTCGCCCCACACATTTGCATGCAGCAGAACAGGGCTGTCTAAGCTTCACATTCTTCTCCTTCTCCAATACAAGCAGTCACCACTCTGTTCTTTCAGAGGAGTATATAAGACTTCACATTCAGGCTTTTTTGCCGTCCATCAACTCATGACAGACAGTCTAGAAAATAGTGCACCCTAAATGTCATGTAAATGTTAGTCTTAATCAGGCAGCCAAATACAATATTGTGGTACAGCTAAAAATGAATTAAAGAACCTGCCACACACACTTAAAAATTTCCCTAGAAAGGAAGGTTTAGGGAAAGTTCAAATGCATAGAATAAGCAGAACATAGTCATAACAGGATATGCCTTTTGTGAACTGAAGAAAGAGTCAACATCCGAAAGAAATTACACCTGTTTAAGATGTAGAGGGCAATCAATTGATATTGGGTGAGGAGGCTTACTTGCCTGTTCTCCCTGAAAAACATGGAAACAGGATAAACAAAAAACCAAACAAAACCGTCTCCATGGCACAATATAGGAGACTAAGAAGGCGAAACATCTCAAGGTACTGTGAAAAAAGGAAAAGAGAAAGCTGTTTCCATCATTTCACTTCCACACTATCAATAACTCTGCTTCACAAAAATTGGCCTCAAGCACCTTTCCTTTATCCTCTACCCTTTGGCACTGTGTTAGTGATGAGTGGTTGGCCCCTTTTATAGTAGAGCTAGCACTGTAGCAATTAAAACATTCTGTTTCTCAATGGTCTATACTGAACTTTGCAAACATCTAAGAAAGCTATCCTATAAATAATTACACTATATTCTGAGCAATGGAATGGTTATGTGAAGGAGATGGCTTCCTTTTGGTTAAAAATTACAGTGCCTGTTACAAAAAGTGACGGCAAAAATGACATTGAGGGTCCTCTCATTAATTTCCAGGTCAAAACTCCAACTGACCAGTTACTGAGTATGTTTTTTCCTTTTTTCCCCATAGTTAGTTCCAAGTGCTTGCTTTGTGTGGCATGCACGACACTGTACCCTTACACAGTACCTTTGAATTCCAGTCAAATCTACTAGCTGATTTTGGTTTGTTATTATGTTCTCAATTTATTTCCTCCTGGTCCGTTGATAATTAGGTTACACTCAGTGTGTTTGCTAACAGCTTTTACTAGTTCTGTGGATATCACTGTTCTTTGCAAACTGTTTTGCAGGTGGAGCTCAACAGCCTTGCTCTGATTATAATCTGAAGGTTTTGAGGACGTTTGTCATTTTTTATGTGTTTGATACAAACTGTAATATATTGCACTGTTAGCTGTCTGAGTTCATACCCCTTCTTAATGTAGGCATTTAACAAATAGCTAACCATATCCATCTTACAATTAGTTTCTTGTAGGGAAAATGAGAATTAACAAAATTATTTCCTTTTCCAAAAGGAAAGTTGATATCCCTTTTTACATGCCAGCAATTGGGCAATATAAAATTCCTACATGTTTTTTCCATTTGGAAAAAACAACCTGATGATGGTAGGGCGCACATTTGATACAGTCCTGCTTACACTTAAAGGATGTACATAAATCTTGTTCATCTGACCATATTTGAACAAAAGCAGCTACAGGGGAAAAAAAAGAAAAAGAAAAGAAAAAAGAGTTACAGGAGCCTGTAGCTCCATGCCTGCCCTTCTGGCAGGCTGCACTCTAAAAGCTGGTGCGCTGCCATGCTGTTTGTCTCCCTCTTTCTGTTACTCTCCTTGCTGTTTACAGGACACATAGGGCCAACTACATCTCCAAATCCTGATGGTTTCTTTTGTCTTCTTGTTAATTAGAAGGACGCTGAACCTTCTCTGCTTCTGCCTGACTATAAGTGGCCTCTCCCAGTTGATTAATTATAGAGAAGTTTGTGATTTCCTTTAAATTACACACTTACCAAGCAGTGTCTAATCAACCACTGTTATTCTGGACAATTGTGAAAGGCTTTGCCTATCAGTTTCTTTCTGAAGCTCAAAAGTAAAAATATTTTAGATTTTCTAAACATTTGTGTTGACTTCACACATAATACAAAGAATTTTACCACTTTTAATATCTCTTCACTATCATGTAATTCCAGGAGGAAAAATGAGATTCCAAGCTAGGATCCCTTCCAAATAATTTGTTGCCTTTCAGTCAGAGTTGTTTTGCGATTTCAGCAGCCAAAGGAGCTAATCATCCAGCTTGCTTAGTTTGGGAATAAACTCACTCTCACTTTTTCTCTGCCTGGCTTTAATGGCGTCAGAGATACAATGGCAAAAGGAAGGTTTGTTTCCAGATCCTTCTAACATGAATCATTGGTACAAAAGGCTATAGCTCTGCCAGTGCTTCAGTGCATCACATTTGTATTATATTGCCAAAGCTGACAACTCCCATGAAACTACTAGGCCTATATTTGCTTCATTCAAGCTGTCATAAAGTTAATTCCATCATAGTATAGGCCTCCCAGACAACAGCTGATAGAACAAGTCTTTAAAAAAGTTCAAAGCACCTATTTTTTACTGGTGTTGGCATTAAACATTCTTAGTTTTTATTTGATTCAAGTTCCTTGATGTAAGTAACATTAATATTAGATTGAGAACATATTGCTGGTTTTAGTCAAGAGGTGGAAAAGAAATAAGAAAGCTCAAGAGGTATTAATTTGGCAAGTCATATTTGAAATCTGAATGCAAATATTGACTGCCTCCTGTTCCTTGCTACTTATGCTCCACCTCTAAATAAGAAGTATGCTGTCTGAAGTTTTTTATGTGATTCATACAATCATGTGTAATCATAACCTTTTTCTACATATTTCACTGAATTTCACTGAATTTTTAGAGTCGGAAGGGGCCATAGAGATCATCTAGTCCAACTTCCCCACTGGAGCAGGATTGCCCAGAGCTAGAGCAAGTCACTCAGAGCTGCATCCAGGGGGGTCTTGAAATCCTCCAAGGAAGGGGACTCCACAGTCTCCCTGGGCAGCCTGTTCCAGGGCTCCCTCACCCTCACTGTGAAATAAAAAATATTTTGTGAATATTTTTACTGTTTATAATACAGGCCTAAAACTCATCCTTCTTTCCGCTGATACATTCAGAGCTTGTCTTTTGCCATGGATACATGATGTAGGAGCAAACGTTAGCTTCATCCACCATCTTGCTGGATGGTGGATTGTTCAGTCTGTTTTGTCCAATAGTCCTGCCAGTAGCTATCATAGACCTTCCTCACCCTCCTAAGATTTCAAACCTAATGCTTCAGAAGCAATTCAGAGCCACTACAGGCCTAATTCCTGATTTATGTAGAGGGACTTTATTCTCCTTTGTCAGAGTGAAGGGCCACAGAGATTCAGTGTAAGTTAAATTAACTTAAAGGTTTCTATGAGCATCATCGCAAGATGATTCTCACATGTCTTGTAGCTCTTAGGAATGAAGTAACTTGTCTGCTTCTCTGTCTGAAGAGAAGGATGGTGCAGCTGTGCAGACTAAAGATTAGTAGCAGAGTGTGAGAACTTCCATTTCTGACCCTGGTGTCTAGTTGGCACCATTTTGTAGCTAGAAATACAAAAGACAGTACGGTGAATCAAGGAATCCTGCATCTGGCCAGTTTCTCCCTGGTCCCATTTTTCTTCTTTCTTACTTCTCTGCTATAGGTCCTGCTCAACTAGCATGATCTTCAGTCAGGCCTTCCTACCTCATATGACAATCCCAGCACTGCAGTATAATAACTGCAGCATATGTCCTCACTAGGACATATGCTAAACTCCACTTATCTCAGATTCTCTTATGCTTGGCTTCTTACTGGTCATGGGCCACAATACTTGACTCTATGTGTAGACCTGTACTTTTCATGCCTTATGGCATCTTTTCATGCCTTATGGTGGAGCTGTCAGTTTGCCTGTCCTGTGGTTGTTCCATTACATCAGCCACAAAGTTATGCAATAGCTAAGAAGATGAAGAAATATCCAAGAAAAATTCTCCTTGGAGCTCTGCATGGGTGTCTCGTCTAGACACCAGAACAATCTGCAGAAGACAGCCCGCAGTTAACACCCGTTAAGTGCTGTCAGTAAAGCAGAAGTGTGAGCTGCCCTTCCTGCTCCTAAAAGACAATAACTTTCCTTGTTCTGGCATGCATAGCATAGCAATAGACAGCCCTTCCTTTGCCCACCGTGTCCATATAGCATTCTGTCTTGGTATGCAGAAATGGCATGGCAGCTACATTCAGAAAATATTGCAACTGGATTCACAACAAGAAGGAGGCATATCAGCTATGTTTTCTCCTGAACATATTTTTTTTTTCAAATTGTAACTTCCTTTTCTGTCCTTAACTCCTAATAGTTCTGCAGCATAAAAACGTTGGTAAAGCTTGAGAAGGACTTGTGTGTTCTGGTATAGGAGCTAGAAGGACGTTACCTGATTGGCAAAATATGCTAAGGGCAGAGTATCTCATTGCAGGATCCTCTTCACCCAACACCTTTACTATACGTAGCAGTTGCTAATGCACAATACAAATGAGATTTGTGAACCTCTTCTTACAAGATCCTTCTGGATGCGGCAATATTCTACACAAGGTTCAGTGTGAGAAAACTACAGCCATGCCTTCCTTGCACTTTGACATGACCCCAGTCCGCCTCGAAAGTTCAGTTCAAGGTACAGCATTTATTAGAGAGGCCTGTTTCTGATGGCACAAGCCCATACCATGAGTCCTATTGAGTGGGCCAAAGATCATCTGTAATAATCTCTTAGGAACTGATAGCTAGATGAAAATTACTGTTTCCAAAACAGAAAGGTCTTGCTGTTACTTAATACACTTTTAACACAGAGGGGCATTTGTTACATATGAGCCTTTGGCAGGAACTTCTTAACCACCTTTTCCTGAACCTCTCACAGTCAGGAGTTGCTTTCTCAGACTAAGGCTAAATTACTTATGAACACACAGTTATTTTGTTAATGCTTTGGATATTAGTGTGAATGATACCATGGCCCTAAGCAAATTTCTCTTTGGGTTTTAGGCTTGTGAAGGAACAATAAGACCAATGATTTAAAAAAGGGGTTATTTATTGTAATTCTTATGTTGTGTCTCTGCAGAGCTTGCTATTTTTACCAACTAAAACGAAGGGAAATTCTCAAAAGCAGTTTGAAATAATAAACTTGTCTTAAGTCAAGAACAGATCCTGTCAACCTGTTGGCTCCTGCGTCTGTTTTGAAAGGAGCACTGCTGTACTAGCAGCCACTTTTCTGGCATGAGTTTCCCATGGGTTTTCACTGTGGGCAATCTGTAAGTTTTGACCAGATCTTAGACAGTGACATTATTGGAATTAACAGCTTCTAAACCTGTCCTGTGGAACAACATTATCATGTTTTACAACTTGTATGACAGATTAGCATAAAATCTTGACCTCCTAAGACTAGCTGTTTTCCCCATTCCAGCAGAAGTCACTGAGAAAGGGGAGAGAAGGTTAAAGAAAGAATAATCGCCATCTGAGTCTGTGTTATTGTTTTCCAAGAAGCTAAGTGGTCTATAAGAATTTGGGTAATGCATATACATGGTGTCTTGACTTTATATTGAGAATTTATGTAGGATGGAAATCAAAATACACAGCATCTGTGTGAAGCATGTATGCATGTCCTGGGGAGCTTTGATGCAGAAAGAAGCTGCAGCAGTGTGTGACATAGTACCTGTGGGCTCACCCTGCAATGTGTGCTTCCCCAGAGGGCCTTTAGCTGCTGTTGGAGAGTTCCTTGGACTCTGTCTTCTTGGACCATAACAGCTTTGCCACAAACAAGTCTGACAATGAAGTAAGCCATTTGGATGTAGAGGTGCCCCATGCTTGAGGGCCACCAAGCAGTTTAGCAAAAATGCTTTGCATACAGAATAGTAAATATAGAAATGTGAGCATAGAGGATGGTCTCCCAACAAGCTTTGTTGTGGGTCCATGCAGGGAGGTCTGCATGCATCTGAAGCACTGCAGATGGAGATTGCTGGATCTAACCTGTCAGTTACTACCTTGTTGCTCCAGGCTGAACTGTGCCCTCACAGACATGTTCTACCTCTTTTTTTAACTTCATGAGGTTGCAGACAGGTTCAAGGCTTGGGGAATTACTCCCAGAATGATATATGAAATAGAAAGAAACCACAGAAAAATTATGGATATGCACATAGCAAATCTGCTTAGAAATGGGAGATCCATCAAAAACATAAAATCTGACAGTAACAACTTTTAAGCCATTTTTCAGCATATACCTACAGTACCCATTCCCCTTATTCATTCCGGGCTCAGGCTGGGTATGGTGACCTGAGCAGACTGGCTGGGAGCATGGATTCATTGATTTTCTTCCAGTGCTGTAGACAATCCTCTGGACCCACTTTAAGGCAACAGCAATAGCAAGACCCATGTCTTTGAACAGAATATTTGGATTAGATCCCACATGAGCTCGGCCAAATCAATTAGTATCTTTGCTATGTCTCATCTGTATTTGGTTCAGTAATACTTTTTATACATGGCATCTGAGAGCAGTGATTAATGATCAGAATGTGTTTTTGAAATTCTTGAATGAAAGCGGCTACATCAGTACAATGTCTAAATATTTTAATGAGTCCGTCATTATTTCTCTCAGTGCCAGTATTTTGTACATTATAAACTCTTCAGCACAGCATGCGACTCCAATCCCATTAAATTTTATTGAGCAACTTAATAAAAATGAGTTAAGTTCCAAAAAGAAAACAAACTTACGTATGAGCACAAAGAACAGTTTTGTAAGCCCTCTTGTGAGTCCATGCAAGGATGCCTGGGTGCGTACGGAGCCCTCCTTGCTCCATTGGTGCAGGCTACCCCTTTCTGACACATAAGTGTTAGTCACAAAGAAATAACTACAGGAGATCTTCTTATTTCTTGTGCAGCTTGTATTAGAGCCACTGTTTATGTTTGCACAGGTAAGCCTGCATTAGAAAGCCCAAAGCCTGGCTCCCAAAGAGAGAAATCGAAGGCAAGAAATGTTAAGGGACTTTCTGGCTCCACTGCTGAGGTTGACAGAGGAATTGTCAGCATTCCCAATATGTTAATACTTTTTGCCATGGGAATGTTCTGTGGCAGGGAAAGGGTCTGAGGCTACCGAGTCCACATAAAGTCATCTGGCACTATGCTAAGCAAATGCAATAGATTTGGGGCCAGTAACTCACAGACAAAGAGATGTAATGCTCCCAAACTCAAGTGCAATATTTACCTTTAGGAAAACTCTGTATCTCCTTACATACTTCTAAAATAATGCTAAGCAAGTAACAAAAAGGGGTTTCATAAATATGAGCCTTTCCTAATAATTTTTAATCCATTTTTAATATTTAAGCAACCTTTTCTCTTTGTTGCTTCTCCTAACGTGTAAGGTTGCAGAACTCATGGTCTTCTTTGCTCATAACAATATCCCATGATACTTAGGGAGAGGCAGAAACAGCTAAAAATAGTGAAATTCTCCTCAACTCAGCCCCTTAGGAAAATATTTTGATAAGCTGAGGCAGCAAGCAGGAAGACTTGAGAAGGAAAGTAAGACATACCTCTCTATATCTGAACAAACCTTAGGAAAGCATGGCTTAAGAAATAAACTATATTTAAGCTTTTATTTTATAGGAATCAATTTGCCTATCCAATGTAAAACACATGTCATAATCCGTTCAGGTAATAGGAACAGGGAAAAATCTCTTACTGTGATCTTGCTGCTTTCTTTGCACCCAGATGTGACCCTGGCAAATGATCAGAGACTTGCTTTACATTTTATTTGTCAGCAGTATACATCTGTAAGGCTGCCAGGGAGTTGTTTTTCTTTCTTCTTGCATTTCTACACCAAGACAGAATTATCTGGACCATGGGGTGTCCACAAAACAACAAGAACAACAACAAAAAAATTGATTTTATATGGAGCCATATTTTATATGGCAAGATTTTAATCTGTGGCTCAAATTTCCCACATACTCATGATTTTTGGGTGCTGTACATTTATGATGAGTAGCATGCTAACTCTAAGAAGGAGGAAGGTGTTAGAACCTAGAGAGCTAATTTTCTGGGAGTATGCACTATTTCAAGTTGTGTTTCAAGGGTATTAACACCATCTGACTTCAGTATCTAAAGTGCTGAGTCTATTGGAATTTTGGTGCCTACAACATGGTAAAAACTGCCAGCCAGTTTCTGATCACTTCTGCAAACCCTGTCCCAGTTTTTGGGTGTAGTAGCAAAGGTGAGAAAGGACCCTTGCTTTGCAGCCCCTAGTATGTGTGGTGACAATACCACAATAAGAATGTTTATACTTTGGTCATTTTAGGTGGCATTTTATTGAAAATTATCTTATTGTAAATTTAGGACAACTTCCAGTGTTATAGGTGAAAATCTGTCTTTACAAATTCATGGATAACTATATGTATTTCAGTTTTGGGAATCACAGGGTTTTTTCCCCATGGTTTTTACAGTACTTATTTTAAAAAACAAAAACAAAACCAAGCTATTTCTCAGAATGAATTGCCCTGCGTGCAGTGAATGAAAGTACATCTGCCCTCATCTTTCAGGCCTTTCCTGAGAAAACTTACTGTTCTGTAACTCAGGGCAAAGCTGGATAATAGCTTACCCATCAGGAAAACAAAACCATCATATGCTTCAGTGAGGTTTTGGGAAGTTTCTCTTTCCTATGTGCTTTATGTTCTGTTCACTGAGGAGCTCATGTAACCAGACATCATGCCATACCCTGGAATCTGACTGTAGTAATGTAGCTAGCAAATAGCAGCTGGAGTGCTGGCACTATATTCAAAACCCTAAAACACAATAAAAACAACCCAACCCAACAAAAAACAATGATACAAACTCCTGACTTCTGTCACCGTATTCAAAGGACAGTTTTCAAGAGGACTGTTTTCCAACAGAGATAACTGGAACACACATCAAAAAACATGAAGTTGGTATATTCTGGTGAAGGTTGAAGTGAACATTGATGTTTGCCCTTGACTCTGACAAAGCCCTCTCACTAACTTCAGTTACATGCAGGTTTTTTACCCATTTCCTTACCTGTTAAATGCAAAGCATACTTTCAAGGGGGTCACTCTAACACTTAGGGTTTTTTAAGGATAAAACGTAAGTGCTAAGTATTGCATATTTAATACCAAATTGAATCACAAAGGGGTCTTAAAATGCTTTGGACTACATCGAAATAGCAAAGAGGTCCCACAAGGAGAGTATTCCTTAGGTCATGGTTCCTATTTTGATCATGGTACATATGGAAAACTCATCATCATGTACAGCATATTACAAATGCTGTAATTTACTGGAGCAGTTGTATGAGGCTGGTACATTCCGTGTTTGATCAGACAGCTCATCTAGGATTAAATACCTTTTCTATAGTCTAGGTTGGTATGGAAGAAGCATGCTTAACAGGCTGGTCAAAGTGAGGCACCCACATGAGATTGCTCAGAAAAAGCAGCATGTACTTCCTAGCATGGTTGGAAAAATCCTAGAGTATAAAAAGCAGAGCTGTAGCCTACCTTTCCAAGAATTTTTTAATGTCAAGTGAAGCCTGGAGCTAGAAAAACATTTTAATACCAGCCAGTCTGTTATACACATAAAGCTGGTATTTTGCAGGGCATTAAATATTTTTGCCATATTTGTAGTCATTTTCTTTTGCTGGTGCCAATTCAAATACATGCTTCATTTTCTGATCTTTGTTACTTACTTCTGACTAGCTCCCTGTTGCTAGCTTTCCTTGCTCCTGCCTGCGGTTCTCAGGGGCATCTCGTTTTTAACGCATTTTTCCTCTTTATATTTCACTGATTTGTTTTCCATAACATTTAGATCCTTTTCAAGTTATTAGTTTCGTCCGTTATTTCTTTCTGTTCTCTTTCTTTCTGGTCTGTGGTCACTTTTCATCACTTTCCTTCATTTATTATGTTTTTCTCTTATCAGCTTTGTTTTCTATTTTTGCACTGTGGAATCTGCATTTATGCCCTAACCTCTCTCATTTAGTGCTTTTCTACTCTGTCTAAGGAAAATAAGGTATTGAGATTACAGGGCACTTCTGAATCATGCATTCCATTCCCAAGAGACCAGGATTGTTCCCATCACTGCAGGACCTGGCTTGTTCCTTGCTGAGGTCAATTATATACCAGATTTTCAAGCCCAGTTTTCAATTCCCGAATCAGAAGGAACAAATCTCATCTCAAGTGTGATTTTTTTTTTGGTAGTGATCTAAAAAGTAGTTTGAGACGGTCATCTCAGATAACTTGTTGTATAGTGATTGATTAAGGTGGGTAATGCAAAGCAAATGGGACCTAAGGCATGATCTAGAGGAGTAATAGCCAAGAAGATTGTAGCCAAATAGCTGTTTTTTCCCTGGTGTTCACACACACACTCACCTTCTAATTTCATTAAATTTTGGATGGAAACTGTTTTGCTACTGTGACGATTTTGAAGCTGGGATGCAGGCAGATTTTTATTTTAACCTACTGAAATGGACAGCTTTGTGTCCCTGATGTCACTCGGAGGGCCAAAACATTTGAATTTTTGCTAATTCAGCAAACAATGTCTGTAAGTATACTGAAACAAGTGTACCCAAACACATTCAGTAACTTCTCTTATTAATGTGTATTTTAAGCACACAAACGCGAAACATTCAGCTAAAAAGCTCAATACTAACATTATGAAACCACTTGGGTTTTCAACCTTTTCTTAGCCAATGTGCTGCGAATTCTTCTGTTCTATAGACAGAAGTGAAGTCTATAAGGACTCTCTCTTCAAAACTATGCAGGAGGCAGGTGCAGCAGCACACTCAGCATCTCTAGACTCAGGCACTTCAGTGTCAGCCCTCTTATTGTAGACAAGTGCAGTGCAGCCATCACCTCTTGTGGTATAAGATTATAAGGGTAGAAAGAAAGAACTGTCCCCGCTCCCTGACAGAGCGGATGGGAGAGAGAATATCCTTGCAATACACAGAAATAGCAAGCCTAGAAGTACTGCCACTGTTGCAATTGTTTTTCCTTAGTGCTGGACTAGCTAACCACAGGGCTGACAGTTGCAGGGGAGAGTTAGTATGAAATATAGAGGGCATGGAGCCCTTATAAAATGTCCTTGTCCTTGATTGATAACTTCCTATCTTCATACATAACAGCAATGCCTTGTGACATGGGGGAAAAAAATATATGAAAAAACCCTGTCTCTCCTTTAAAAAATTGTTTTAAAAGGAATATGGAGTCTTTGAGAAGAGCTCAGCTAGGAGTGCTGAGGACAAGGTGAGCTCCCCTCCTGTTCATACCTGCTGACTGGGAGCCAGCACACACGTGCAGATCCTTTGCTATAAAGGCACACAGAAGCCCCCAGCGTGGCTACTCCAGCTGAAGCTGCAGGCAGCCTGCCCTTCCTAACTGCCTTCATTCTGTTGGATCAGCAAGGGCATTCTGCATCTCTGTATGTTTGGAAGAATCTTGTTGCAAACGAATTGGAAGTTGCAGTTACAGCTATCTGAAATGATAGGGTATAATTTTTGTTGTTTTTCCCCGTTCTGGTAAATGTCTTCTTTAATTTCTTACTTGGAAAAAATATACTGTTCACTCTATTTAACCGTGGGGATGGACCGTAGTGATAACTCCATCTGCTGCCTTTGTGTGTCAGTTATCCAGAGCCTGACAGTGCCCCAGAACAGCAAAGTTTGAATGTTCAAGCCAATAGGAGAAAGCTCTTGTAGATTTATCTAAGAGAAACTGTCTTGTAATTCCTAGCAGAGTGAACATTATGCTGATTACAAAAACCTCAGTAACTAAGGAGTCCTTAGGATATTTATACAGAAACAGCTATGTTGGCAGATATGTCACTTCAGGTTCTCTGAATAGCAGACATTATACTTCTGAAAATACAGAACCTGGGGTAAGGAAGCATTCAGGCTGGATGAGAAGATGGAACAAACTCTGGAATGTGAATAGCAAATAATACAGTGCAGGAATAACATCTAGCCAAAGTTAAACTGAGGAGACACATTTTTCAAAAGGCTGTTGCAATTGCAACCTTGCTGAATAGTGGTTTATTTTCTGTGTATTTGAGCAATAAAAGGATTTATTAATCACTCACATCTGCATTTAAGTTGATGGCATTTAGGGTTATCTTTATGTGTGAGCACCTACAATTCTATTAGTGACGTACATATAGCATGCATATTTAATGTCTGACATTGTCTTAGAAGTATGGAAAAATATCTTTTAAAGGCAATAAATAATGTTTTATTTGAGGAAAGGCTTGGAAAGAGTACAATGTTTCTCTTTTTTATAGGATAAATGTCCTGTAATCGTCTTTTTAATTTTGTCATAGCAAAACCAAAACATAACAGCTGAGATTTTGTTAAGAACAGAACAGAACACAGCTGCCAAAATCCAGTTCTGATAGATCTAGAATCAGCTAGCTAACTTGAGAATTAACTCCGCGCATCATGTATATGTAATTTAGAGCTGTTAACAAAAACATCTGAGAATTCAGGTTCTGAAATTTATCCAGTTGCCCACTGCTAGTGATGATGATGACAGAAGATATTAATATCTCTTTTTTGTGTGTTAGCATATTATTCAATCATCAAAAAATCATGCGACTGTATTTTCTGAGAACATGAAAGAATGCTGAAAGAATTCAAAATTACAGTGATTCCCCTTCCATTTAACATGGCCTAGGAAACTCATTTACATCACCAATATTACATGGAGAGGGAAGGAAATTGCATTAACAGTATGTAAGGGAGAAGGTACATTAAAAGGAAGAATGTTGCCTATGTTTAGAAAGAATGAAAAATCTCTCTTCATGTAGTCATTATTGCAGTGTCAGTAATACACGAAACACTTTCAGAAATGCAAGGATTGGAGTTTTCTTGGCACAACTACAAATTACACATACAAGGACTCACTTGTAAATGCCTGTGTCTTTTCTCGGAACTAGTCTACATCTGCAGATATTTTAAAGAGCACTGTCAGAAGAAGGTGGTTGCTTAAAACTTCATCTTTAATATGGAATTTCCAAATCCTGAAATAAGTGCAACAGTAGACAGAATGCTCAAATTCATGCTGGGACTACTCTCTTGTTGAATTCAAGAAGAGATTAACATGCTCACAACTTTAAGGTGAACCCTGGAATAGAGTTTATGGGGAAGAAAATTATACATTTCTCTCTGATTTGTGTCAGACTCTGTGGCAAGACTAGGGAGATGCTTAAGTATTAAAATGTTAATGGACATAAAGGATTGAAATTCATAGGTAATTAAAAGAATCCTATTGCATCTCGTTCTAACTTTAGGCACACATAGAATTTTCTGATAATCATCTCCCAGAATATATTTTGTTTGTTGTCTGTGTTGACAGAGGTACTGCCATTGAGAGGTGCTGAAAACATGTTGGACTTGAAGAATGCCTGAATTTCCACTATCTTCTATCTTCAGTAAGAGAAGAAAATAGTCAGTACCAGGTAGGAAGTAAAAGAGACCTTATTTACTGTGCAAAAAATTAGAAATCTTGAGATATAGCAAAGGGGCTTGTATTGCAAAGTCTTGTAATCCCTTATGAATCCAAAATGAGGTTTCATTGTTCCTTAGGTGAAAGCTCTTAGGAATATGCCTGTCATCAAGGCCTAAATTAAATATATTTTATGATAATCTGATTGTATCCATATTAGATTACTCTCTTGGCTTTACATGTGTTCATAGTGGTGCCAATGATTCCTTTTCATTCCCCTACATATTTTAATTTAATTTAATGTTAGCAGAACTGCAATGGTTGGGGTTTAGAGACTTAGAATTACTGAATTTTACTCTTTCTACTCTTTTGAGCCTGTGTATTTGATACAGCTAGTGTCACTGCTGACATTTATAGTTATTGTGTATTGCTTCAGATATTGGAACATCTCCAGTGGGGAAGCTTGCTGCATATCTGATCCTATTCCTAGGAAAGGATATGGAACTGCACCAACATAAATACTGATACAAGTTCTCTCAAATAAGGGCATCTGACAGACAGCAAATATTTCTTTTGTTTGTAGATGGAAGTAAAGCTCAAGAGGGTGTTAGGACTTCTGAATCTAAGTTTGGCTGTGTGTCTTCAAGAATCGTCTCTCACAAAGTATGAATTATGCACCAGGTATAAAGAGTTGCACTATGTTTTAGGAGCCTGCAAGGGAATCGCACAAAATACATTTAAGCACTGGCAAATAATCAGCTAATGGCAAAACATGTTTAGGTGTTAACGAAAACCCTCTAGTTGTGGTTTAGCTAGAATGTAGTCAATCCACAAGTAGTTAGTTCTATGCTGTATCTTTAATGTGGAACCAAGTTGCTGAGATCATAAAGCAGAAATGGATTTTCAGAAAGGCAGGCACACAGGGTTGGAACCACAGTGTGGTAGGGAGCTAGCTGGACTGAGAAGCCCAGCAATCTTATGCTGGTGAGAGAAATAAATAAATAACCTCACTACCTAACAAATGGAAAATTATGTTTAAATTATTAATCTCTGTGTATCGGAGAGATGTGGTAGTGTGGTAGCTCTTTAGTAGAGGATGGGAACTGAACAAAGAGGTCTCAGATGATTTTGACTGACCCCTTAAATTTTGCAAGCCAAGCTAGAAGTCCATGTATCATGTCAGCTCTTGCAATGAGATGGAAGGGCAGAGAAGGAGGAGAGGACACAGCAGAACTGTATCAGGGTGTATCAAAAGCTGAAGCCAGACAGAGAGGGAGCAGAGCAAGCAGCTGTCTGGCACTGAGAGAAGTCAGTGTTGGCTTTCTTTGGGCTCACGTGAACACCAAATGTCAAAGACTGTGAATGTATGGGTTGTTGTTTGTGGCCACTCCCATGTTCCTGAATGTGCAAGTAAATATTAATTAAGGATAAATTTTTAAGAACTGAAAGTGCACTACTGATTCTTTAGTTAGTAGTGATTCTTTAGCAAGAAGCTGATACTTTGCCTCTTCACGGTAGATACAGTGGAGGAAATGTTGCTGTCTGTTCTGCAATCTGGCCTCTCTACATATTCTTTCCAGTCAGTCTGTGAGAAAAAATGTCAGGCCTGTAAATAGAAAAGTTGTTTTTCATATCGCCATAGTTGATGCTTTTCATATCATCACTACTTGAAAAAAATAAATTAAGCCTGTTCTCACTTCATTCCTGACACAAAAGGCTTATGGGTATTTTCCATATGACTGTTTATAGTGAATGTACATAACAACTTAGCATGGGATTTGTGAAATGCAGGTAGCGAGAAACAAGTTTGTTCATTTGTGACCATAAGTCTCTAAGACACTTCATAAAGAGTCTCCAGTGAGATGATTCACAGTAGCATAACAGAAACCTTCCTTTGAGCCTCTCAGGGAATTCAACACTGCACTGCCAGTACTTAATTGTATCGCTTCCTATGGGTTGTCACTTCTTCCTGAGACATCAGTCTCTTGGGACTTTTCTCCAGGTTTTCCAAGCAAACTCTCTTCCATGCAACATGCGGTTACTGAAAGCTGTCCTCAGATGGTCTGCAGGATTTCCCAGGCAGGCATTCCTGAAGCTGAACTGGGATTACAGAATAGCTAATTTGAGAGCCGAGTTACAGTTTAAAATAAATTTGATGCTGTCCTTGATGCTTCCAATTTTAACTTTTACACTCAAGTGGTATAAATTATTTTATCAGAGCCTACCAGTTGAGCCTGTCGCTATGCACCTTTCTGGCACTTAAAAAACACAAAATAAAATAAAAAGGTAGTAAAGAGCCATCACAGTTTTTTATGCAGGACAGCAGGAAATGGTGTTCCTCAGAGCTCCATAGTGTGCATGTGTTAGAGGTCTGAATAAGGTGGATCAAGTCATATGTTTGGTTAAAAGAGAAGGTGGGTCAGTGCAGATCTGGGTTGGAGATTCCCTAACTAACCTCTACATTGCCTGAATGAGAAGTGGTCAACCTGTGTTTATCGATGTTTACACCTGGTTAAACCACAGGGCAAAATGCAGGAGAGGTCTCTCATGCCCTGACCCCTTGCCCACACTCCTCAAAGGCCAGGCATGGCCCGACCTTTGCTCTCTGTGGGATTTGTCTGGAGTGGAACCAAAGAGAGCTGGAGCTCTGGTGTTCTGCTGTCCCGGCTCTGTGGTGGACCAGTGGGGATGTAAACAAGGGTGGGGAAAGGGAGAGCTTCCACCAGCTGCCAGTCTACTCTCAGGAAGGCGGGAAGGCCGAGAGCCGAAGACATTACAGCATTGTCTTTTGGAACTGACTGAACATGTGCAAAATCACTGTCCTAATGATAAACACTGTAATAAATATTGGCAGGACATGAATCCAGCCTCTGCAAAGGCTTCATGTTTTTTTAAGGAAGATCAAATCACATATTTCTTTATCACATCTTTAAAGTTTGTTATCCTGCACCCCTCTCTAGATTGCCATACGGTGAAAGAAATGGCTCTTAGAACTGTTTTCTGTAGAACTGTAGTAGACATGAATACCAAACAACTTCACAAAACCACTAAATATTTGGCAACCTTGTAGTCTACTGTAATTTTAAAAAAATGCTCAAGACAAATGTTTATGTTGAAGGGGGAAAAAATCCCCAGGACAGAGCTGTCAATTAATGGATAATTTCAGCTTTCCTATATAAACCTGTTCTATAAGCCATACTTCATAAAGAGTGAATATTCTTCTAATTAAACTTCTCTAAAACCTTTAAACATTTGAATTATGAGTGGATGCTGCTCTGGCTTTTCTGGCATGTTACATACAGGACGTCTGGCCAATTCTCCAGTCTTCTCTCAGATCTGTTACTGATCCAAAATATTTTCACCAGACACCCTGAAGTGGAATCACATGTTTGCCAATTTCCATTTCATGTATCTTCCTTAGAAAATTGAAAATTATAGCTCATGAGCACTGGCAATTTGATTGCTCAATGTCCAAACTTAACTTACTGGAACAAAATAACAACAAAGATGCAGAAGATGATGCCTGGCCTCTCTGAGACAAAATTGCTTACAATAAAAAAAAAAAAAAAAAAAAAAAAAAAAAAAGAACAAGTAGTTACGTTATTTTCAACTTATAAATTAGTCCGGGGGGGATTGGTGCTTTTAAACCACTGATGAAGTATGTATCAACAATTACCAGTAGGCCTTCATCAGCAAAGTGATTGCATTATTACACTGACATTTCCCTGAACCTGCCCAGTTCTCTAAAGCAAAAAAACAATTCTTGGTGTCTTTACACTGTGTAATTTTCAATTTTCTCAGTTCTCTGAGCTCCAAGTCAGCACTTTTTTGAGAAACATATATATCAGAAGAAAAGTTCTCAACAAAAGTCTCATATTCTGATTTCCTTGGACTTCACAGCAAGATTTCAAATGCTGTTCAAACTGCCAAAAAAGAAAAATGTGTGTTATAGTATTACAGATGATAACATAGTCCGGTCTGGGTTTTTTTTTTCTTTCTAACCGGTGCTGTGAGAGCTTAAGCAATGTTATTTCACTAGGCCAGGAAGTCTAGGCAGAACTTCATTAAAATGCAGCTGAATGACCTGTTTCATGAACTGGGCTCCGCAAGGGAGTATTTGAGAGTTTGGCCATCTAATGGTCCCACAAGTTGGTTCATTGTTCACTAAAGCTGGCTTGAACATCTCTTGTCCTCTGGACATCTAGATGCCAGATAAGGTGTCTGGTCTTCACATTGAAAAGTTCTGCTCTGTGTCAAGTCAAAGGCTTAAACTCCTTACCTATCATCCTTCCCCTTCCCCAATTTATTCAAGAGAAATGCTGATCGAACACCCCAGTCCATGGTACCTAAACAGTTTGTCCTTGCTGGTTCCAAGCTGGGGTTACATGTTCAAGACATCTCGTCTCCCTCCAGAAAATATTCTGTTTGGAAAGAATATGGAAAATGGAAGAGAGCTGTGGCTTTAGTAGTGAATCCCACAGGATATATGATGCTATGATAATCTGACTCCGGATGATAAAGAGTCAGTTCTTGTTGCTAGAAATGCTCCAGGAAGCTGGTAAAGTTTATAGCTAGGCCAGATCCAGTACTCCAAGTATGATTGCTCAGAATTACAGGATATTTAGAGCTGGAGCCCCAAGAGGGACCATTTTAGGGACGAGTTCAGATTTGTAGAACCCAGGAGTGAAGTGATAGCTGTTTAGAAGAATACCACAATGTAACTAAAGCCCAGAAGTTCCCTAAATCGAGACTTTGGCTGAGATATTTTGTCCAAATTCATGCTTTGACTCTGAAGGTACTGCTAATCCCATGTAACTGTAGTCAGTGAGAATTTCAGGAGCTGGATCTTCTAGGGAAATCCCTGCTAGGCAGACCAGCCACAATTTGCAGGAAGTGATACAAGAAGATGAAATACCCATAGAGCCAAAATGGTTTATCAAGTCAGGCTTGCACTCTCTGGGTTTGTGTATGGTAATATACCAGCTACCTCTGACATTCCCGAGCTCTCGCACCAACCCAGTTCTTCTCGACGTTTGAAAAAATTTTCTGAGTCTGTGCTCAGTGTAATGTAGATATCCCACCAAGAAGCCCAGACAGGAATTGGTAGGGAGGGTATGTGTGATTTCCAGTGAATAATATCCAAACGTGCTCTGAATGATAAGCTTTGTGTAATGGATATCGTATTTGAAGAGGAATAGTAGGATGGCTAGTGAGGGAGGGACTGCAAGCCCGTGGGCAATCATCCAAAATTGTAAAGGAAGGCTATCTTTTATAGTACTGTTTATCAGTTTATAGATATCATCAAAGGGTTAAAGTAACTGCTTACAGACAGGTCATAAAAATAAGGGAACCCTGAGGGGTTCCAGGAGCAGCTTTAGTGGTGGGAACATAGTATTTTTATTTGTAATTGGATACAGTCTACATTAGTAGAGCCTCTTCATTTTGTGCAATATAAAATGGGAGGGGAGAGTGTCACTTCTGGCTGTGTCATCCCAGTGAGTGCTCTGTGTTCAATAAAGGGCTTCAGTCTTAAAGACTACCAGCACAGCACGTTTCACTGAGAGAAAAAAAAAAACCACAAAAAACCCCATTACTTTAAAATGTTAAAAGCAGTTATTGCCAAAACATGATCTAGAGAGAGTAACATGTTCTATGTTCAGTTCAGGGCACGCGAAAGATGGTATCCCATATGTAGCCATCATGAATTTCTGCAAGGTGAGTGGATGCATAATGATTGAAGTAAAGCATGGGCAAACTTTTTATCTGGTTCCAGGTGGCCTAGCTCTTTTCCAGACAGTGCTCATTCAGACTGATTCTTTGGCACTGCTACTCTGAGCTGACAGACTGTACCTCTCTTTGCACAGCTATTGGTGCCTATGCAGCAATGGAAGGTCTTGCTGTGCTCCTATCCTGGCCAGCTTCTGGGACTGAGTCTCCTCACTTGACTGGTGCACACAGGCAGGAGCAGGCTGCCCAATAAAAAAAGCAAATTACATGGAGGATGATGACAGAATGCCCAGCTGGAGGTTTGCAGCTGCTACTAAGCATTACTGTGCCTCAGGAGTCTTGCTGCCTTTGCAAAGGTGTTTCATAAATAAAAGTAACAGGGATTATTTAAGCCAAATCCAATTATTCCTCTAAAATCCAATCATTTCCTCTAAAAATCTGACAGCCACTTTAGACCTTTAGGATTGGAGTTGCAATACAGGGAAGCCTGAGAGCATCCCTCAAAATTTTACTGAGTGTGGAACTGAAGGCTGAAATCTAGAAAAAACTTGAGGCCCCTATTCTGAAACATGGCAATAATCTGGGTGCTTGTCTTCAGAAGGAAGACAAAAACAAGCAAGCAAAATAATAAAATAATACCCCAGGTCCTCTCTATTTGCTCACTCTCTGGCCTTGCCAGTCTTGTATAGCTTTTCTCAGAATTGCAGTTTCCACATCCACAGCTGGATCCTTAGGGGTGAGAGTGCTACCTTGGGAGAGAAGTAGACTCAAACCCCCTGAATCTGTGGGGCTTTTCCTTTCCGAGCCTGCGTTCCACTCCTTGTACTGCGATGGCAAACAAAGCACTGTTCTCGCCTTTGTCCATCTCTCTTTTTTTTTTTCCTCCTAAAGAAAACAACAGCAGTAACCCCAGTTGCCAAAGGGGACTGCTCATGTAGCTAAAACCACGAGATTTCTACTGTTCTCACATAATTGTGTCAGCAGCAGGACTGTAGCTGCTTCTTTCTTTTGATCATTTCTGTTCATTTGGCTTAGGCAGCTCTTGCTCAGCAGACTCTTTTCTCTTGCTTGAATTGCCATGTTTTTAACTTTTCACCATTCCCTGAGTAAAGAACTCACTTGGGGCTGAGAACTACTGTCCTGAAAACTCTGTGCCTAAAAATCAAGAAAGCAACTACATTCCCCTGTAGAACAGATCCTAACACCTAATGTCACCATCAGAAATGCAGATGCATAGCCTAAAACGTCTACCTAGATCCTCTCTGAGATCCGTTGAGAGAGGCAGAGGCCCCTCCTAAGGGCAATTCTGGCCAGTTATCTCAGATACCATCCATACCATTCCATAAATTGACCTCGGTTCATCACTCCCACCACTGACAGAGGAGGAAACTTGGACAACTAAGTTGGATTAGATACCTAATTGTTGGGTGATTTAATGTCAAGCACCATAATTCCATCCCCAGGTTCTGACGGGAATTTCTTCTGATGACATTTCTTCTTCTAGTCTCTCTGACTGAAACCTATGTAAGTGTCTCCAGCTTCCTGCTATCAGCTTTTTCGTTTATTAGACAACTAGTTAAAACTATTGCAATCCTGGGTTATTTTTGGTCCTTATGCCTGGTCTGTCTTAGAGTCATGCCAATTATCACTGATGGATTTAGCCACTAACTTTCTCTTAAGCCATTTCATAAAGAGCCCAGTGGGGCCCCAGTAGTTGAACTTCCCACAGTTGCTCTTCCAGTTCTGGTTGCCACCCCATCCACTTCAGGTCTGTCTCAGGCATGCAGTAAGGAAAAGCACTAATACAATGAGTAGACTCCACTCTGGTGAGACCCCACCTGGAATACTGCATCCAGCTTTGGAGTCACCATCATAAGAAGGACATGGACCTGTTGGAGAGGGTATAAAGGAGGGCCACAAAAATCATCAGAGGGATGGAGCACCTCTCCTATGAAGACAGGCTGAGAGAGCTGGGGTTGTTCAGCCTGGAGAAGAGAAGGCTCTGGGGAGACCTTATAAGAGCCTTTCAGTACCTAAAGGGGGCCTACAGGAAAGATGGGGACGGACTCTATCAGGGAGTGCAGTGATAGGACAAGGGGGATAGGATAAACTGAAAGAGAGTAGATTCAGATTAAGTATTAGGAAGAAATTCTTTACTGTGAGGGTGGTGAGGCACTGGAACAGGTTGCCCAGGAAAGCTGTGGATGCTCCACCCCTGAAGTGTTCAAGGCCAGGCTGGATGGGGTTTTGAGCAACCTGCTCTAGTGGCAGGTGTCCCTGCCCATGACAGGGACATTGGAACTAAATGATCTTTAAGGTCCCTTCTAACTGTAACCATTCTATGAGCTATGATTCTATGATTCTCATGGCCCCTGCTGTGTATAACATCTCCTGGATCACTAATCCTTGCTGGGTTTAGCACTGAAGTGGCTCTAGTTTCAGGACACTGTAACTGCTAGCTTGATGTTCTTCCATTCACTGCTTCCCTTTCTGCATTATCTGTACCCAGAGTTATTGGGCACTGCACTAAGTCTAGCACCATGGCTTTAACTATTCCTCAAAACTGCAATAAAAGTAAAACAATACAGCCAATACTTTGATGTTTCTTTCTTACTAAATCCATGAAAACAAGGCTCTTACCAGCACTGGAAGTTTTCCCATATTCCCCAGCCGTCCTCATAAAATGCAATATTTAGTTGACTAACAATGTTAGCATTTTAAAAACGCTTTTCAAATGTGAGAAAGTGGAATGTGTTTTCCCATCAGTACAATTAATTTCCAGGTGCCCAGAGATGACCTTTGTATGCATGAAGCAGGATCATAAATGGGCACCTAAGGAAATGGGGAATGCATTTATTGATCAGGATAAAAAAACAAGCACTCTTTTC
Source organism: Scolopax mira (assembly GCA_004320125.1). Lineage (NCBI taxonomy): Eukaryota > Metazoa > Chordata > Aves > Charadriiformes > Scolopacidae > Scolopax > Scolopax mira. The sequence goes on from BJBW01000218.1 coordinate 25,020, forward strand.
CAGTAGGCCAAAAAAGGCTTGAGAGGCAGACAAAGCAAATAATTCCACTCATTCCTTCAAGACAAAATATAGATCAGTGCAGACATTGCGCTGAACATAAAGTTCTCCAGAAGTAGTTAAGGTTAATGGTTTTGCAGCATTCTGTCCAGTACAGACTCCCTATTAGTCATTGACTTAATGTTTCAGTCTGATACCATGAATTATTGATTTTATTCTCTGTAACATGCTGCAATAAATTTCTAGGATCTTCCACAGCCCAGAGTCTTGCCATGTATTTCTTCCAGCCCTGAAAGAGAAAGGGTAACAGCTCAGAGAAGCTGTGCTACAAAAGTCCCCAACATACACACCCACAAAGACTTTTTTATGCAACTGAAGCTGGAAACACTGTACTGTGCTGTACCCATCCATTTGTATAATCTATCCCAAGATGTGGAGACAGCAGAGACAGCTCAAGAAATGGGGGCATATGTTCAGAGATATGCTTTGATGTATATGCCTTGAGACAAGGTATAATAAACAAGAGCCCCTTAGTAACATTACTTGTAATAGTTCTCCCAAAAAACTATGAAACCACTTCTGCCATAAAAAAAACCAAAACATGTGTCAGAAAAGGAAAAGAGGAGGGTTATTTTACAGAGAGATGTAAGCCATAGCCCTCCAAAAATTTTCATCTGGAGAAAATGTTGACAAAGACATCCTGAGAGGTCATGCCAAAACTAAAAGTAAAATCCAGTTCTCACAATGCCTATGCCAACACTGTACCTCCCATGTTTTACATCCTCTTATGCATTTTTAGCAGATGGCTTCTGACTGTTACTTTGCTGATAAATGGGTACTTGAAAACTCAGTACAGAGAAGCGTGGTCAGGGAATCACTGTTCCAAGCATATTAGGAGAGTGTCTGTACTAACAGAGCTTGTTAAAAGATCTGAAAGTGATGACAAAGTTGATGTCTTATTTTTGTTAGTTCTGGAAGAAAGAATCATCCCTTGGCGATTACTTTCTTCTTGCTACTTTCAAGCACAGCAGTTCTCAATTGGTCTCTGAAAGCCCTCCACAAAAACTTTTCATCTCACAGTTTAATTGCCACTTCAGTTGTCACATTTGCAACAGTACAAGAATGAGTGTCTTCTGACTATAAGAATGTGTGCTTATATCATAGAATCATAGAATAGCAGGCTGGCAAAAGACCAGTCTCAGCACCCTGTTCAGCTGAAACTTAAAAGTGTCCAGTGATAGGAAATCTACCACTTCCCTGGGAAGATTATTGCAACAGTGAAAAATTTTACTCTTCTGTCCTATCAGAATCTTCCTAGGATTAACTTGCACCCATTACCTGTTATCTCTCCCGTGTGACTCCTTGAAAAAAGGGACACTCCATCTTCATAGCCACCCTTTAAAACACTGGAACATGGTGATAAGGTCTCCCCTAAGCCTTCTTTTCTTAAGGCTGATCAAACCTAGTTCTCTCAGCCTTTCCTTATATGGCAGCCTTCCCAATCCTTTGATATCTCTGTGGCCTTCTCTGGACCTTCTCCAGCCTGTACCCATCTCTTTTTCATAGCAGGGACCAAAACTGAACACAGTATTCCAGGTGTGGCCTGACAAGTGCTGAGTAGAGTGGGATAATGTCTTCTTTATCTCTGATGATGATGGCCTTGTTGCAACTTGGCATCCTCTTGGTTTGCTTTGCCACAGCAGCACACTGTTCACTCATATTGACCTTGTTGTCCACCAGACCCCCCAGGTCCTTCACCACAGAGCTGCTCCCCAGCCAAGTAGATGCCAGCCTGTGCTGCACTCCTGGATTATATGTTCCCAGGTGCAAGACCTTACACTTGTCCTTGCTGAACTCCATAAGGTTCTTGTTAGCCCTCTCTTCAAGTCTATCCAAGTCTTCCTGCAGGGTGGTTCTGCCTTCCAAAGTGTCCACTCCCCTACTCAGTTTGGTATCATCGGCAAAATTCCTCAGGATATGCTTGATCCTATCATCCAGATCACTTATGAAGATATTAAACAGTGTTGGGCCTAATATAGATCCCTTGTGACAGGTTGACAGTTTGAAAAGGAGCTATTTATAACCACCCTCTGGGTGCAACCTGTCATCCAGTTTCTCACCCACTGTGCAGACCACTTGTCTTAGACTGTAATGCATCAGATTCTCTAGGAGGTGGCGATGGGAAACTGTATTGAAAGCCTTGGAGAAATCCAGATAGAAAATGTCTTCCAGTCTTCTGAGACATCCCTCATTCTCCATGACTTCTCAAAGATTATGGAAAGCAATCTCACAACGACCAGCCAAGCTCTCTTAAAACCCTCACGTGGATAATGTTAATTTGCAGGAGTTAAGCTCCTGTTATAGTTCATATACCAATTCTAACTTTACTTACAGTGGGCCTGTTTTTGCATCAACCTGGATTTTTGTTCCCAAGGCCTGGGACCCAACAGTGCTAGTAAAGACAGAAGTGAAGAAAGAGTTGAGAATCTCTGCTTTTTCAGTGTTTTTGGTGATTAATTCACCTCTTCCTTCACTTTTTCAGTTTAAAGCTCACCTCACCAAGTTGGCCAGCCTGCTGCCAAAAAGTCCCTTACCTCTTCTAGACAGGTGGATCCCATCCCTCCCTAGCAGGCTGTAGTCATTGAAGAATGTCCCATTGTCCTAAAAGCCAGAATATAGCCAATATATATATATATATGATGTTAGAATTATAGCCAATGTCACTGGAACTACTGTTTCTATTGCTGCTACTAAGAAGGTGTGTTACAATTGATTCATCAAAAAAGTCTTGTCTGCGTATAGACAGCGCTAGAAAGGCCAACTATCAAAAACCACTACCCTTGAAATGCAGCTTCACTGAAGGGGAGACACACAGCAATACTGTTTCCAACAGGAGCTTCTGTCATCTGCATAGTTCCTTTCCCCCCTCCCCCCAAGTTATTTTAATACACCCAGGATTTTTATGTGACTTCCATGTGACAGATGTTGAATAGCATGATAGTAACATCTTAATAATTTTATATCAGCTAAGCAAGGGGGTTATGGGCAGAACTTGTGTCCATTACACACAAAATCCAGAATACGGCTAAAATTCTGTATTTTCCTGCACTTTAGCTGTTTCTATCAGTAATTAATGGATTTTCCATTGTTGTCTCTCTGATTGTTTTCTCCATCATCTAGCTTTATCTTAAGATATTAGCAATACCTAGCTTGTGCATACTGCTTTAATCAGCAGGTCTTGTGGTCCTTTGCTGAGAGATCAGTGTCATTTGCTCTGAGAAATTGAGGTATTTGATTTAATAAAGTTGGCACCATCCTTTCTGTCCACTGGAAGGAGACAGTTTCAGTGTGGAAAATATAACAGATGACCTATGATTAAAGGCTGCAGTAGAATGCATGTGTGCAGGAGAGCCATGCTCATGTTCATCAAGCACCCCTTGATTCTGACATTCCCTCACATTTTAGTGCTTGATTTTGTTGTCCCAATACAATCATAGAATGGTTTGGATTGGAAGGGACCTTAAAGATCATCTAGTTCCACCCCCCCCACCATGGGCAGGGACACCTCATACTAGACCAGGCTGCTCAAAGCCTCATTCAGCCTGGCCTTGAACACCTCCAGGGATGGGGCATCCACAGCTTGTCTGGGCAACCTGTTCCTGTGTCTCAAAACCCTCACTGTAAAGAATTTCTTTCTAGTATCTAATCTAAATCTCCCCTCTTCCAATTTAAAACCATCACCCCTTGTCCTTTCACTACAGAGCTTCCTCATAAACAGTCCCTCTCTGGCTCTCCTGTAGGCTCCCTTCAGATATTGGGAGGCTGTTATAAGGTCTACCCGGAGCCTTCTCTTCTCCAGGCTGAACAACCCCAGCTCTCTCAGCACTGTCCTCATAGGAGAGGTGCTCCATCCCTCTGATCATCTTCGTGGCCCTAAACAACAAATAGTGTTGTTTCTGGATATTTTCTTTAATCAAAATTTTATATACATACTGTGCTATGTTTTCCTAGTTTAAATCCACTCAAGTGAATTATAGCATAAAACTGGAGCAACAGATCTAGACTGTATAAACAAATCTTTGTTTTGGTGTTGATGAGTGATAAACCAGCACTTAGTGCCATGATAACTAACTAGAGACTTCTGAACATTTTCATAGTATGAAGCATCTCTTGATAGATCTTCCAGTTCAGGAAAATGTTACAGCATGTTCTTAAGTCCCACAGAAGACAAAGCAGATCCTTTTCTGAACCAGGGCCAGAGACTGTGTCATTCCCTCTTGCCCTCCCATTCATGATCACATAATGTCTTTGTACCACCTCAAAACATTGTATACATGGAAAAATGTGTGTGTTCCATTACAGGCAGTTATGGATAAGTGGTTCTGTCCGTTCTGAAATACATTAATCATCCTGTCTACATTTGTTCTTCGTTTCATCTGCTTCTACCATCTGTTCCTCTCTTCCACCTCCCTCTGTTTTAGCAGAGTTTCTCAGTTCAGCTGAGATCAGATGTTGGCCCTGCATGTGTTGGCAAATTTTATTGTATGTGTCTTAACATGTTTTTTTTCAGAGGCTTGTTTTTTTTTCTTCTTTTTAAACCTCTTTTTCTTAAAATGGAAACAAGTCCCAGGCCTTATGGACTCCCTTTTGTGGGAAGCCATAACATTTTCCTCTATGGGTGGTCAAGTGGTCAAGGCAGTTTTAACAGAAACCTGACTGATGAAGCCTCTCTGAGCTCAATAATCCATTCAACTTCCAGTTTTATGGACACCACCTGCTTGATAGATAGCCATGTTTAGGGAGCAGAATGTGGGATCTGTGAGGCAGAGCTTGGAGGCTTTACGCCTCTCTCAGCTCACACTCTAGTGCTTCACCCCACAGCGAACTTTGCACCACATCAAGTGCTATTTATATATTCTTGAGAGTATGGCCAGATGTGGCAGTCTTGTTTGTTTTACTTAGGTATATACCCTATTCATAGAGCTCCAAATACAAACACTCATCAAAGTAGATTAAATAGACTAATGCCATCCGTAATGGAACAAAGCTTCTAAGTCAGTGTTTTCATGTCACTTCTAATTCAAACATTTCTGTATGGATTAACCCCTACAATAAGCAATGAACTTGCTTCTTTTCTTCATCTCCTATGAGGGTATCTTCAACATAAAGAAGAATGTAGCAGACAAAATATGTCATGATTCACTTGGAACATCATTTAAAGTTTCTGAAGGGTCATGCATTTCTGCCCTGCTTGACTGTTCTTTCTAAAAAAAAACCCTAGTTCTCTGCACATGCATGACATTTAAGAACTATTGTAGGTTTGTGGAACGACTTGATGCATTCCAGAACTGAGCACACTTGTTACAGTCATATGCAAAGCCATAACTCTTACTGGTGCATTTGGAAAGCAGAACGTTTTCCAGTGCAACTGAAGGATCCAATTCTGCTCTTAATACTGCTGCTGAAAAGTGAGAGTTACTCCACTTGAAATCAGCAATATTGTTGCACTGGAGTAATGTAAAAATCAGACATCAGCTTCTAGACATAACTTTTTTCAGTTTTTGGAGTAAAACCTTGAAAAAAAACCTTGAAGGCTGCAACCCTTTGGTTTCTTGCCTGATCCCACTGACCCTTTTTTCAGCCAGTTAGCTCTAAATTCATCCAACCTCTTGCAGGCACCCAAGACTGGCTTTATTCTGTCATTAGATTCACTACGCTTAACTATTCATTTTTACCCTATACCGCCCAGCACATAGACCCTCTGAATTTCCTTCAGTGGGTTTCCTCTTCAATGCTGTTGGTTACTGCAAGTCGTGTTAGTAACAGAGAGAGAAAGAGGCTCCCTGCTTTAAGTTCCTATACATGGCCTAGCATAATTTTGAGTTGCTGTCACTGTCCTGATCCTAGTAACCCTAGTTTGGCTTGGCAGCCCAGACCAACTAGTAATCACGAGGAGCTGGGAGCAGTCTGACCATGCTCTGTGGGGCAAGACCCCTCAGAGATCACAGCTACTAGAAAATCAAGGGGGTTACTAAATACGTGCGAAATGAATTTTTTAAAGAAACTTTCACAAAGACAGCAAAAAAGACTCCTGGCAGGAGTGCCCCTTCCCCTGCCAAATTTTATATACATGCTTTAAAGCATTAAACAAATGGCATACAAGAAATAGCCTCATTTTTTTATATGTGGGCAATATTTATTTTTTCCTAACTTTCTTCTCAGAAACAACTGAACCATGACTCTTGAAATTTAAAAACATATGAATAACAATAGCCTGGAGCAAACACCAGGCATGGAAAATTTCAACTGAACTTGTAAAAGTTTAATTAAGTTATAACAGCGTCTTATAACATGCAATGTCAAAAAATCTCTTAATAAGAACAGAATAATCGTGAAGCAAATCCAGTATTTCTATGAAGGGCTGATTAGGGCCTGAATAACACCACAGGAGGAATAAATGAAAATAAATGAAGGGTGGGTAGTGGGCAGTAATAGGTACTACACACAAATTATGGAAATAGTGGAAAGTTTAGAAAGCACTTCACAGTCTGTTTTTCTTAATATATTCTTTTCTAATAACAAGTAATGCTACTGGCAGATTTAATAACTATTAACCTCATCTTTTCTACAGTAAGAAAAAGTATAAAATGCACTGGAGTGTTGCAAAGTGATGATAAAGTGGGGAATGCTTCCAAACATCCAACTCTTTTAATGGGTAAGGAATAATATTTTGGTTGATCTTTTGACTTTCTCATTCCAGTCTGATGTTTTTGTAAACCAGGCTAATGTATGGCAGTTTGCTCTGTGGAAGCCACTCCTGGTGCAGTGATATAAGATGTCCCTCTTCACATCCATGGCAAGAAAGCTCTCCACTGAAGGAAACAAAAGTACTTGTAAATCAGCTTTTCTGATACATCACAGTGTAAGGTTTGTTAGATTTGGACAACATTACATCTGTTGATGTACATTGTACATCTGGGCCTATCTATTTCACCCACTGTGGATGTATCCTCTTTTCTGTTGCTGAAACAGGAAGAAGAGATTCCTTTCTTTTCCCTACAGATGAACAGGCTCCAGATGAAGTTCTTTGTATAGCAGTTTACAGGTAGTTTTTCCTTCTGAGGAGAAAAGTGTGCTAGCAACAAAGACGGGGTAACCATTTACTGTCATGGTCTAAACTATACCCACACTGTGGCTTATGGAAGATCATCAGTCCCTGGGCTGTCAGTCCAGAACCTACTAAAGCCACTGAATTTCCCTGTTTCTTGGGATCTGCTCTTGTCTAGGATTCAGGAGTAACTCTTTACATAGATTTTTGGTCTCTCTTGCTATCTGTTTGCAGTGCAGATGATTCATATGGATGTGTATCCATATGAATCAGACACTTTAGCTTTCTCATTAGACAGTTCTTGGGTACAATAAAATAACCTGGAACAGATTCTGTCCTTTTTTCTCACCTGTTTTTGGAAGAGTTATCTGTGTCTTTAGGGGAATATAAGCTCAGGCTGGTCCCGTCTAACCAATCTGTTCTGTCAGCCAAATTTTCTCCCTTAACCTATACTATGGCTTTTCCCCCAGAATGTAGAGATTTATTTTAATAGAAGAGAAAAGAAAAAGAAAAGGCAGTAACCCAAGACTCTGCACAAGTAGCTGTAAATTCAGATGGACCTTCAAATAGAAAGTGGTGCAACTTTCAGTATTTTCAGCAGTAATGAGTTAGAACATACAACAATAAAAAAATATATTTTCTTTTGTTGAAATAGAAAGGAATAAGTCCACACAGGGGACAGTCCTTTAGGCAACATTGCCTGTCAGAAAGTCTATGAAAGTTGGAGTTCTGTGGTATTCCAAATGCAGAACATTCTGACAAGAGAGTAGAAAAACATATTCCAAAGAAAAGAATGTAGTTATATTTAATTCCCTGAGAATATTTCAGTAGGTTTGGGCTTAATTTGTCCTCCAATATACTTTTCTCCAAAAGGCTTAATTTAATTTAATACTGTCTCTTTAACACGAAACAGTGGAATGCATCATAATATTTTCCCACTTGCCAAGATTTGCTTTTCCAAATATGCACATTTATTGAATGAGGTAAAACCAGATTGCTTTCTAGTTGGGCAGTGGGTAAGTCAGATATGTTTTTAGAAGCTCCCTGGTAAATAGCTCAGACCCTCTGAATCCTGCATGGTCAAGCATCTAAGATGTTGGAGGGAGAGACAATGATTGTTTAAGGAATATTTATCAATGGAGAGAACTTTCAAAAAATTTGTTTAGTTTTCACTAGATTGATGTACTACTGACCTAGCCAGAGACGACACCATACATTTGAACTGGCCTTCCAGCCAAGACATGTTAATTATCTGCTGATTTATTTATATGATTATTATTAATTTTTTTACATATGATTACTATTAATTTTTTTACAATAGGACATGCTCTTACAAAAGACGGTATGTACTGCATATCAGTCAATGTTGGTTTTTTCCACTCTCAACTGGAAAGCTGAATTTTCTGTGAAATACTTTAGTGTCGTTTTCAACCTGATGTAATTTTGATGGCAGAGGGACAGTATCCTTTTTATTGTGTTGTATAACAAAAAAATTACAAGGAGCATCAGGTGACCTACACAGTAATGCCTGCATACAATCATTATTATTGATCACTACCATTACAGGAGCTGATATCCCTAAGGACTACGTTCTATTTTACCTAAGGTAAAAAGTCAGGGGAAGGGACTGTGGCCATTTAATAAAAAACCAACCCACAGTAAATTTAGTATAAGCAACAATTATCATCTTGCACTTCTTGCATTCAATGGTCAAATTATTAATCTTTGTGCTTTCTTTTCCACCTAAGGAAAAATTGGCTTCTTGCAGTAGAGTTTCTCTGTGTACGCTCCTTCTCTTTCACATCTTTTTAAAGCCTAAGACCTTGCCTTTTGTTTTACTTGCATTAGAGTTTTACTCTAACAGGCTAATTTAAAGAAATATATATCTGCTGTTAAGGGTCACATTCACCTCTGTGCACCACGAACAGCAAGCAGCCATCAATCCAGGATAACTTATTTAACCCAGATTTACAGCTGCATATTGTCAGTGGACTTCCACTCTCAGCTTGGTTGTGCTGCAGCAGTGTTTTTCAAACTGAAAGTCATGGTTCCCTTGAGGGCCGTGGGGAGGATCAAAGAGTGGGTTGGAAGTTGCAGGAGAAGTGGGGTTAATCACTAGCAACCCCAGCTGTGGTTCCACTGGTTTTGCTTTTGATGGTGCAAGCAGTCATCCTCTCCTTCCTCTGCGCTGTAGGTTCCTCTCCTGCCACACCAGCCTCCGGGTGGCTCCAGTATGTGCCTATGAGGCTGCACCATCGTGAACCAGATCCAGGGGTCGACCTGGCTGATTAAATAAATGCTCTGCCAAGCACTCAGATGCTCTGTCACACTCAGATGGTTTCCAAGCCCAGTTGACCATGCAGCCACAAAATATGAAAGTGTCTAGGGGCTTCATGCAGGCACAGGGTAGGAACAAGCGGCTCTGCAGAGGGTAGTGGCCAAGCTGTGGACACCAGTTTAAGAAACATAGCTGCTAATTGGGAGCAGGTAGTGTCAGATCATTCAGGGTGGGGGTAAGAGGAGGCTGTAACTAGCTGCAGTTTTTAGACTAGCCAGGAAACTACTAATTGGCTTAACTGCGGACAGTTTGTCTGCATGGAAGGTGCGAGCATTTAACTCATACAACATATACAAGCAGCCATTCTGGGTCAGACCAATGTTCTTATTATCACTGAACCCTGCCTCCAACACGAGCACAAAGAAAAGCAGGCATACATAATACTTTCCCCAGTATCCTCCCTGCTGCCAGCCAGTTGCAGCTCAGGGACTTTCTGAGCTACGTATGGTTGAATTTTGCAGTCCTCAGTGGATTTCTCTTCTATGAATTTCCCATGTAAAATGTTATTATCTGCAATGTTCAAAGACAGTTTACGCCTTCAGGTAGCAATTGCAGCAAGTCCTTGCTTCTCTGCTCTGGAGGAAATGAACTGCAGCTCACTCATGGAGCCACACCAAAAGAGATTAGCTAAAAGGAGTGGATGGGATTGCCACAGTTCCAAAAGGTTAAATGGAATTCTTTTTATTCAAAAGAAGTAGCCCAATCAATGTGTACATGAGTAGCCTTTCAAGAACTTAAGGGACTGGATCCTCTAGCTGGTGAGCATGGGTTTATCTTTACAGACTTAAACAGCACCAAAGTGCAGTCGAGCTTAGCTTTATAAGTGTCCATCTGATGGCTTGTAGCAACATCTGCTTTTGCTACTGGGGGCGTTCCAGGGGAGGGAACTGAATGGCAATGTATAATAATTCATTCTATGCATAATCATCACAAAATCAAAAAGTGACTGGCTTAGATTGCCATATAATGAGTCATTTCTTAGTTAAACAGTGTCAGAGCGGTCATTGATCAAATATTTCAATATCCAGAACTCAGTGTTTGATTTTTCCTCATTGGATCAAAGCCTTGGCAACTTAATTTCCATCAAGATTTTGTGATGACACGTGTTGCAAACAAGCTGTACAAATTCTTTGCGCAGATCCATTTGTCTCTTTCTAACAATGACTATTACCTGGATAGGTATACAGTACAAGCATATAACCAGTCTCACTTAGCTTCCAATTTCTGTAGGTTGTTGATTTGTTTTACCAAATATTGGTTGAGATACACCTTCATCAGAATGTGTATGAGATTTCCTTTTGGTAATTTCACATCACAGCCTCCATTCCTATCTCACTGTGGCAAAAGGTACCCTTCAGAGCCTCATTTACTTTCTCTTACAGTCAGATTGTAAGTCAGACTGTCAAAAACAACAGTAACCTTCTCATGACCCTTGAGGACAGAAACTGGGAGAGCACCAAGCCGATGATTTCTAAGTGCATCTGAGCTGTGTTAGGGTAGATGTGCATGTACAACAAGTACCAGAGAGGAAACATGTAATGTAACATGCACACTAAAAGGGCGAGCGGGATTCAGTCTCCATATCAATTTAAGCATTTTCAAAATTCTCTCTGTGTTTCCAATATGATATATTTGAATTTTATCTGTCTTGTACTTCTGTACTTAAGCTCTCCAATCTCTTTGTGTAATTAATATACAACGCACTTCAGCAACATACCTCAGAGTCCTGGAGTAGCTTTTAATCTATGTAGATTTAGAACTAAAAAGATACAAGCTCTTTCCATCTCTGCTGGGGGATAGCAGGAGTGTAGCTCTCTTCCCAGTGCTCCCTTTGTCTTTCTTGTCTGTAGGATTGGAATAGAAAGAGTATAACCATAAGCCTCAGTGAAATGTATTGATGGAAAACTGAAATAATAAGTTTTAGTGTAAAGTTTAGCATTGTGGACTATTGTGCAGACTCTCTGACTCAGTCAGATCTAGGATATCTTCTCAGCTCTGTGGTCCAGGTACATACTCTGGCTGCATCCTGACTCCCAGGGACTCCCACTCTTATCCATTTTTGTTAGAAATGCAGAGAACTGTGGGTGCAAGAAGATCAGAGCCAGGTCACCAGGCTGAGCAGTCAAGGTACCAAGACTGTGAAAAGTCCCACAAAACATACTGATACAGGTACTGACTGCTGCAAGCACGCATGCTAACTACATGCATGCATACACACATTTGCATGCTGAATGTATACACATTAATACCTTGCTTTTCTTAGCTAGTTGGGTCCAAATATCAAGACTCCTGCACTTTCCCCACTGCCTTTATTAGGGGATGAAAAGAAGGGATGCAATTAAAGTTGCCTTTTTCATTAGCAGCTGTAGTGGCACTTTGCTACTGTTTACAGATATTAGGAAATAGCTGACATAGTATCTTTTGGGTGGCAGGACCTGAGGTCATCTTAATATCTTGCAGGCAAGAATGCCGTAGCTATGACATAGTTCCTGTGAGCAGCCCTTTGCCTGTTGAGTTGCACACTGGAAATGCCAGCATCTGCTGCTGTAGCAAACAGCTGTCCTTTTGGTAAGATTGCATAATAGGATGAGGTTCTTATAACCTCTGAGACCCTGTTCATTCAGATTGTGGACTCTGAAGAGCAGTGAACTTGAAAAGGCACGACGGTAACAAGCCTTTTGGATGGTGAAAAATAATGTCTATGTACTGAAGGAAAATGTAATTTTGTAATTTTACTGCCTTTGGTCCTCTCAGTTGCCCTCAAGGACCATGTCTAACTTCTAAAACCTGAAGAACTTTTTTAAGTTATCTTTGAATCATAGACCTTTTCTTTCATTCATACCAACCTGTATGTTCATTTGCTCTAAACTGCGTTGACCTATGATAGGCAATCAGGAGATCTGACCTAATCACAGATTTCTGATTCAGTGTCTTACCAGAGCTAGACATGGAAGCTTTGCAGCTCTCTATGAGATATTTACTGGCATTCTGGAATCTCTAAGAACTTAAAAAAAGAGTTTATGAAAAAAGAAATGTTTTCTTAATTTTTTTTCAAAGTTTCTAAGCTGTGTTAACTGCAGATTCTATCTCTGAGATCCATAGTAGCTATAGGTAAAAGAATAAGAAAATTTAAAATACTCAGCACACTTCTAGTATATTTTCCTTAAAAATGCACAATAATCTCTTTTCAAACATACAGAAGACTTGATGGTTGGCCTGATAAGTTGTAGATTTTAGCTGTACCTGTTAATTCACATAACTCTTGTGAGGTTTGACAACTTGTAAATACAGGCAGGAGAATAATGGGGTTTTTACTCTGTGCCTGAGTGGAAAAAGTTGAAGAAATATTCTTTAGATTCAATTTGGAGGGCTCGGGAAAATAGAAACAACTGAAAGGTGTTTTTGGATCACTCCAAATGTTTAATTTACTCCAAAATAAAACATTTGGATTCATTTGTCATCGTCATTGTTGGTTTTACAAGCTTTTTGTCCTTCCTTACTTATAAGGTAGATCTTTCTAATGGAAAAAGCATGTTTTAAAACCAGAAGTAAAAATGTAAAAGCAGACTACTGTGGCTCTCTCTAGACAAATATTTCATACAAAGAGAACTGGGAAAATATCCTTTTAGTTCTTGGCACAAATTTTGGACTGTTTCATTGCCTCCAGATCTCCATTTCTTCTACATCTACTGCTCACCCAAAAGAAAAAAAAAAAAAGCCCAACTCTATTCAAAATAAATCCATTCAACGTCATGACAGGAAAACCTTTTTGCCTTAGCACTATGTTCTGAAAACCTGCTCATACAGGTTACCTGCTGTAAGGGTGTAGATTCATTACAGCGGTTGGTTAAATTGCTTCATCTTGGTTGCACTCCTGCGCTTCCTTTGAGCAAATCTGCAGTAGTTCTACACACACAGGGGACCTGCTCCATGTGATGACCCAAAGGATCTAACCAGCTTCTCTGAACCTACAGAAGTGTTGGTGCAGGAGTAGGAGGTTGCTGCCTTAGACACAGGGTCCACAAAGGAGCTTAGCCAGAGCTTTGCATCATGACTGATAGCATCAGGTAGTCTGATCCAATACCTACCTATCTACTGAAGTCAATGACTTTGAATTAATTGTAGTGAAGTGAAGCAGTGGGACACAACACCACACTCCAAAAGAAGCCAGCCTTGGACTAAGGGTAATGTTTTGCATGAGGAATACAGCCAGACAGGAAAATTCTAGGGTGACTGGCACCAGCTTGTTAGGATCACAGACTTTCTGAAAGAGGTCAGGCAACTCCCATACAACCAGCTGCTGAAACTGCTGGAACAAACCGGTTTGTTGCTTTCACTAAATACAATACCTCAAATATTTCTTAAGTTGTGTCCTTGCAGTTACAGTACCTAAAATTGCATGGTGTCTTCAGCTACTTTTTGTGGGCATTAGAAAGTGCCCACTAGACTTGCCATATTCATGCTCTCCCACTTGAAGAGTTTGCTCCATATGTGTGGAAGGGAGGAAGTGGATAGGAAAGGCGGGGATTTCTATAATACTTAATATTTTCTTGATCCTTTATTAAGCATGCACGGGTGGTATATCTCCTTTATCTCTTACCCTAAGATGTGGGTTTTATGCTCCTTTTACAAAGCATTAAAAAAACGCCAAAGAGAATCAAAAAAAGCAGATGTGCAGTTTTACTGAAAGAACTGGGAAACAATAATACTTTTTCTCAAGTCTGATTATCTTAATTTTACTCACATAATGAAATGAGAAAGCGTGTTTTCAAATGGAATTATTTGGAATCAGACTAGATGCAGGATGTGTCATTCATCTGAGATGTAGAAACTTCTGGACTTATTTAGGAAAGCATTGCTTTAAAGGGAGTTCCTCAGAAGAAAGCAATTAAATGTCATTTAGAAAAAAAATGCACATTGTGGCATAAATGATGAAACACGATTGCAAAATGTATAGCTTTCTCTCCTGGATTTATTTTTTCTGGTTGGACCTTCTCCACAGACCTGGGCATATCCTGAACAGCAATGGGTAACCTTACTGAAACGTGGGAAAGGTATTAGTGGTTTTGGGTGTGGGAAATTACCTACCAAAAGGACAACTTCTTGCTGCTCAAATCAGACGTAGAAAGTTCTGATCTGACGCAAATTCCCAAGGGTGAAAAACAAGTGCACTGGAAACACATAAAAATCAATGGCAGTCTTTCTTTTTACTTCTCTGACCTTTAAAAATTACTTTGAGGTTGAAATCCTGCCCTCACTAACTTCAGTGGTTCCTGGATGACATCCACATAAAAGTGTTTACTACCTCTGGAGCATTTCTTCAAAAAATGGGGAGCTTCTCTGTATTTGCCACATACCAACCCCATTGGCAAAGTGGAACAAGAACTCAGGCAACTATACATTGGATCAAATGTATTTATTGATGAAAGTACTTTGAGCAATCCTGGTGAATGCCTGCATCCCTCCTACCAAAATCTTGCGGATACTGAGGATCTGTACACTCCCTTCTTACCCTGTTATTTCTTCTTTAGGGGTGGGGGTAAAAACCTGGATACCTTTCATAACAGCCAATTATCTTATAAAAAACCCAAGAGACTGAAGACCACGTTTTCTCCCTCAGGCTGAAGTAAAGTACTATCTTCGCATAACCAACTACAGTGGCATACAGAAAACAAAACCTCTTTTTTTTTTTTTGTGAGGTTGCCTCCTTGCCCCTTTTGTAAGTACTACAGACTCATTTTTTCTGGTTTTAGTATTGAAGCTTTACCTTGAAAATGTATAAAGGTACTAAACATAAAAACAGAAATGTGGCGGCTTCAGCCCTTATTCACTTGATCTTATTCACGAGCTGGGACAGCGGTTCATTTGCTTCAAGTGGTTGTGGTTAAAAATGCCTTTATTTCTATGTAAAATTATCACCAGTAACAGGGCCCTCTACCAGTGCTGTTGCAGAGTACAAGTTCTTGGAAGCCATAACAACAGGATTGTTTCTCTTCCTGCTTGTGTGATCATTTTAACCTTAATTATAGCTGTTCATTTATTAAAATAAATAACTCAGGAATAGAATAAGTTTTAAATTCCAGCTGTTCAAACAGTCTTTTTATTTTCTTTGTGCACATGCTTTGGTGGGCAATATATTGTATCCATTTTCCCTTTTTTCTTTTTTACTAAGAAATGTGCAATATATTTTCCAGATATGCTTGGGAACTATGTATGGAACCACCACTGGTTCAACGCAAGGCCATAACAAAAAGATGAACTTTACCCTTTTTTTAAGAGCACAAGCAACCAATTTTGTTCATTGATTTCTGATTCAGCTAATCATTTTTAAAGCATGCTTGGGACAGCTGCTGTGCAGTTTAGTATTCCACCTGTGCCTTTGCTCTTCCCTTTGTGAATTACCTGCTTACCACTTTTCCCTGAACTTGACTGAAGTGCTTATTAGTGTCCTCTGTGCCTTCTCCCAAAGGGATACTACTATTTGTCCTTGAGATAAACACCACACTCCGTTTAACAGCCTCCTTTGAGCTAAGAAACTCTGTTTCCTACACCAGACAGCATACAGTGAATGGAGTGGGTGTAGATCGAGGGCCAATCCCTTCCCATCCTCCTTCAAGTGAAGCCAAAGGAGGGCTTCCTCATTTCCATTCTCTAAAGGATGAGGCAAGAGGGCAAAGGGCCCTGGCCTCGATATGTCCTGCCACTCTCTGTCAATCCAGAGGAGATGCAGGGAAAGTGAGGCATCTTGTAGCAGTAGAGAGATTCAGCAATGTTGTTTGGCATCCAGGTAGGATTCAGAGCACAAGTTACAAAAACGTGCTTAGGAGCTGTTTATGGTTTCAGACCTTTTTTATACATGATTAATTCAGACTGGAAGGACAATAGGATCACTGAATCCAAATGGGGTCTTTAAAAAAAACATGATCTGTCTTTTGTAGTTTTGTGTTCTTTCTTGTTATCACACCATCTCACAAATCAAACGAAGCTAATGTCTTTCTTGCATTCAGTGCTGCAAAAGAGAATGAAGCACAGTCTCAGTTGTAAGAAGATAAGAGACAAAGGAAACAGTATTTTGCATCTACTAGGGAAATGGGACACAGAAACAGGAATGCCTTGGTTTCATTAGCATTTAAAATTGGCAGTACATTTGTCTGGCCTTAAAGTGGATAAAGATCACTTTAAGCCTCACTTTAGTACTGGAATAGTGTAAAATGTCTTTGTAAATCAAATTAAGGACAGGGTCTTCTGCCCATTTGTCTTCTGACCATAGACACTGTAAAACCCTAAAGTGGTCAAGAAAGCCTGCAGCTTTCCTGCATGTTGACAGGTTTAAATAGTCAGAAAAGACTACATATAAAATCTGCTTCAGCTAGTTTACACATGTGAATGCCAGTTGCCTAATTATGACGTATAAAAGCTTCCCATATCCTAAAAATGGCAAAGCCCAAATCACCCTGGAATTCTGAGTCCTGTTTGTGAAAGGAGCCAATGGGTTCTTCTTCATCTGTTTTTCCATTCAAAAGCAAAAAGAAAGGTGTGGTTGCTCATACCCTCTCAACCTCTGTCTCTCCTGATTTTCTCTGTATGATGTTCTCCTTCACACTGTCCGTCAGCCTATATCATCCAGCTCCCTGCATACTGTAAGATGCTCATAAAGCAAAACATACCATTATTATGAAAGATGATGTCCTGTCCCATGGGAGATGCTTGGCAGAAGGAAGAAGGAAATAAAGTTGATCTGAAACTATAGCTGGACACTTGCAGACTCTGTTACAGAGCCTTCAAAATGGTAGAAATCCCAGCGTGTTTCAGTTATATTTGCTCTCCTGTGTTATGCACCCTCTGATCTAGACAGGTCTGATCCACAGTTCACAAGGAGTCATATTGGGGGAGAACAGATTAAAAGCAAAGAACAAAAAGAGGCAAAGGGAAGAGAAAAAGCTTTTCTAGCTTTTAATGAGGAATGTCTAACATGAATCCTAAAAGCTGGCCTGTCTTCAGAAATGTTTGCTTGAAGTTCCAAATCCTGACAATGCTTCAAGAAAAATATATTAAGCCTTCCATTTAGAGGCAATTGTGTGTGTGTGTATGTTGTGGGGTTTGCATTTTAGTTCTTCACCTTGAAACAGAAGTTCTTTTTTCCACTTATGAAGAACCACTTGTATGGTAATGATACTGGTGTTTATCAGCAATGTACTGAAATGCTGGTAACCTAAACCAGAAGTTAAAATGTCCAGATATCAAGACAGGCAAAGGGCTTGTCTGAAAAAATTTAGAAAGTTGCTCTGAATAATGACTAATAAAATATCCCCTTTTCACATAGACAGCAAATAAACTAGAATGAAAATAAGTACTGTCCATAGGTATGGCAAAAATAACTGATTCCTCTGACAACCATGAACAGATGCATGGAAATCTTCTTCCCAGAGTTTGTAAAGCACTGCTTTAGGGCATCAAAAAGCTTTGTAGCCCAGACTGATCGCTGATGTTCTACTGAATACCACACACGTGTTACCAGCCACCAGGAAAGTCAGAGATAAAGTGATTTTGTCTCAATCCCTTCCCCTCACCACTCTGCACACATCAGAACACATCCAATCCCATGCAGAACTTTCCAAATTGCAATCACACATTGTGCTTCCCCTGAAATGTGCAAGCCATCTGCCACAACTCTGTTTGGCTTTAAGCCATTTCTTTGTGAATAGGTGCTTATCGCTTTCTCTTGTTATTATTTGTACTTTGAGGTAGGCAATGGGGAGTCCAAGACCACCAACACAGTGTTCGTCTGACCAGATGCATACAGAATTATTTTCTATAAATAATGGAAGAAGTTTCTGAAAACCATATTCCTATTTAAATTTCTGTTGGATTTTTTGTTAGTTCTGGCTTGCATATTTGTTTTTTAATGTGTTGATAAATAAGAATAGCAAAGTATAGTAAGTATATTATGACAAATGTGCTAATAACTTCAAAGAAAAAGGATCTGGTTTATAAAAAAGGGTGAAGACAGAGTTTATGATTCAATATAAATGTATGCTGATGTTTGAGAACCAATGTTTTTAGAAGTGTTTTGAAGTATGTGAAGAGCTAGTAAGCAGTACTTTTTTCTCCCCTGTGGATAGCTGAGGCGGCCATCATTGATATATGTGAGACAAAAGGACAGTTTTAATTTGTTTTCTTTTGTTTTTGTTTTGATTCTGAAGAAAACCCTGCTGAAGAAGTGTTCTTTTATTCCTTTGACCTGCATGAGCTTCAAACTCGGTCTGCTCTCCCGTAAAGAATTCTGTAGCCAGTAATTCTAATCCCCAAAACACTCTACCCGAGCATGGACTAAAAGCTAAAATATGTCTTTCTTTTCACATATTGTCTCAGTGGAGCACAGCTGCTCTGTGGGTTGTGGACAGAAAGGTGATCTAATGCACACTTCCTTTGTGCATGCTCATGAATATATGAATCTACAGTACTTCTTTCCCACAGGAATCATCCTGAACATAGTAGAAGAATAAATATGCTATTCTCTCACAAAATAGAAAAGGTCTTCAATATTTTGAATAACCTGATATTTGATAACCTGAAGTATTAGTTTGAAGAAGTGTGTCTCACTTCCCTTCGAAGGTCACAGCTTTATGTATGTGTGTGAAAATAAGATGTAAATATCAAAGAATCATAAAATAATTTGGGCTAGAAGGAACCTGCAGAGAAGGGGTTTGATTTTAAAGTTATTTAAGGTTGCTCATTGCCTCATCTGGTACAGTTTTAAGTACCTCCAAAGCAGACAACCCATTTCTTGGGCAAGAAATACAATTTCTTCATATGCTTCCATATTTTAAGTAGGAATCTCTATGGCAAGCTTAGTATCTTCACAGGGAATCTAACCTTTCATATCCATTATTGGAAAAACACAGTTCAGCTCCTTTTAATTTGGATTTTCTTTTTTTTCAGAAGACTAAAGAGCAAGGAAGCATGTCAGGCATACCACTGTTTAATAAGTAGTCATGGAGATAGGAAGGCAGTAGACACAATCTATAAGCTTAAGTACCACTGGTCAGACAGATTGATTCTAGAAAATAGCGTTCCAAAAGTCTTTGGAATTTTTAAAGCAAATTATAATTTGCTTTTCACAAAAAAAAAAAAAAAATTGAAAGTGTTCAGTCCGTTGGCCCACTTGCCAGGAATATTTTAGTAAATGAACTTCTTTTCAAAAGAAAACCAAAATTATGCACAGGAAATTAATTTAGAAGTTTTAGCCAGAAACCTGAACCTGAGTTTTAGGTTTATCCCATGACCATAGTGCTCTGTCCAAAGAAATAAAATGTTATATGCTTGCAGGAGACAGCAGTGCAAACAAACAACAAACTGAGACTCAATAAGTAATGGGTAAGTTCAGGAAGATGGCATCCTTTCTGTAAATACCTTTCAAGCAGAAAAAGCAGCAAAGTGTGTCAGATTTGTAACAGTTTTTCATACATGTCTTACTTGAGTGCAATAATCACCAGGAAAATCTCTGCTATATACACAAAATCTGTAATGATCTTGTCCTGAATGGTGGCAGTTCCTGTAACGGTGTCCAGACAATAAGTGAGTTTTACCCAGTGATCAATCCCAAATGCAGGCTGTTCTGCTGTACCGTACCACTGCTCTTCACTTTCTTCCAAATGGTTTACAGCAGGGAAAAAAATGCTTTGAAATGTTTGGCACCAATTTAAAATCACTAAGGCCAATTCTTTTGAAATATATGTCTACTCATGAAGGCAACAGCCTTAGGATCATGAATGCACTTTACACGTCTGAGATACAGGAGGAAGGTGTAACTGGTGCTTTTTTTCCCCATCTCATTTGAAATGTTCTTTTGCTTGCCTGCACAAATTTTGAGGAAATGATTTTAAAGTATGCTATCATTTAAGGAAGATAAAGTAGCACTTCTCCTACTATGGCAGGCAAGAATGCCACCCACTCTGTCAGATAGTCCTGTAAATGGGCATGAAGTATTGGATTTTTAATTTATCAGACATCTAGGAGTAAATGTTCTTTTTCTCCTCGGGCAAGTGTGTATCTTTCTCATGAAGACAAAAGAGGGAAAAGAGGAAACAAAATTTTCTGTCAGATTGCATTTTAGCTGGTTTTAAATTAAGATCTTGAAAGATTGCAAATGTTTAAAATACTGAGCAGAGTATGGACACAGGCCTGATAAAGTTACCTTAACACAAACTTCTGGACTGTATCACCCAGTGCCACCACCTGGATGTGGCCACAGTTTCTTTCCTGACAGAGCTGGTAGTACATGCAGGTCTCAGCACCCAAATATGTAGTGGTGCAGTATCACACACAACTTTGGGACAAAAACTGAAGAGTAAATTTTAGCTATGAGAAGGGCTATGGTGGCATCATGCAATTACCAGCACTGGCATCCATCCAGCACATGAGGACTGTAAAATCCATGATAGCATGAGGTGCCCTGTTTTATGGTGTGTGAGTATACAGTTCGGAAAGCTCATTCTGGAAGTCATCTCTAAGCATGTAGAGGAAGAGAAGTTTATTGGAAGTGGTCAGCATGGATTCACTGAGCAGAAATCATGCTTGACTAACCTGTTAGTCTTCTATGGTGGCATGACTGGCTGAGGGGAGAGAAATTGACATTTTCTAGCTTGACTTCAGCAAGGCTTTTGATATGGTCTCCCGTAACATCCTCATGGGTGAGCTTAGGAAGTATGGATTAGATGAGTGGACAGTGAGGTGGATTGAGAACTGGCTGGATGGCAAAGCTCAGAGGGTTGTGTCAGCAGCACAGAGTCTATCTGTAGGCCTGTACCAGGGGACAGTACTGGGTCCAGTCTTATTTAACATATTTGTTAATGACCTGGATGAGGGGACCGAGTGTACCCTCAGCAAGTTTGTTGATGACACAAAACTTGGAGGGGTTGCTGACACACCAGAAGGCTGTGCTGTCATTCAGAAAGACCTGGGCAGGCTGGAGAGTTGAGTGGAGAGGAACCTAATGAAGTTGAACAAGGGCAAGTGTAGGGTCCTGCACCTAGGGACGAATAACCCCATGCAGGACTGCAGGTTAGGGGTTGACCTGCTGAAAAGGAGCTCTGCAGAGAGGGACCTGGGACTCCTGGTGGAGAACAAGTTGACCCCAAGCCACCAATGTGCCCTTGTGGCCAAGAAGGCAAATGGTCTCCTGGGGTGCATTAAAAAGAGCATGGCCAGCAGGTCAAGGGAGGTTATCCTTCCTCTCTACTCTGCCCTGGTGAGGCCACATCTGGAGTACTGTGTCCAGTTCTGGGCTCCCCAGTTCAAGAAAGACAGGGAACTACTGGAGAGAGTCCACCAGAGATCTACAAAGATGATCAAGGGAATGGAGCACTTCTCTTATGAGGAAAGGCTGAGAGACCTGCCTCTGTTTAGCTTGGAGAAGAGAGGGGATCTCATCAATGCTTATAAATATCTAAAGGGCAGGTCTATCTAAAGAGGATGGGGCCAGACTCTTTCTGATGGTGCCCACTGACAGGACAAAGGGCAGCAGACACAAATTGGAACATAGGAAATTCCCTCTCAACATAAGGAAAAAATTCTTTACTTTGAGGAGGACTGAGCACTGAAACAGGCTGCCCAGAGAGGTTATGGAATCTCCTTCTCTGGAGATATTCAAAACCAGCCTGGATGCATTCCTGTCCAACCTGTTCTAAGTGAACCTGCTTTGGCAGGGGGCTCGGACTAAATGATCTCTGACCTTCCAACCCCTACCATTCTGTGATTCTCTGAGAGTTTGGGGTTTTATGTCTTATCCATAAAGATGCATGTAAATTTGCAAAAAAATACTGATATTTAAGTAGTACTAAAACCTCGCTGTCCTTTCTTCTTTCACAAGCAGACAGATGTACTAAAACCTGCAAGAGGAGCAATAAAAATCAGAGACATTTCCTCGTGTATTTTGCCAGAAGCCTGTGTGAATGACAATTCCATCTGTATTTCTGAAACAA
Organism: Scolopax mira; assembly: GCA_004320125.1. NCBI lineage: Eukaryota > Metazoa > Chordata > Aves > Charadriiformes > Scolopacidae > Scolopax > Scolopax mira. The sequence goes on from BJBW01000218.1 coordinate 47,446, forward strand.
TATGATGTCCTCCTTAATAATCCAAAATTAGAACCATAGTGGCAGGCAAAGGGGGACAGCGGTAGGAGAGAAGTAACCTGGGCAACATTTAGATTCTGACCTCTTAATGAGTCTTTAGATCTTCTGTCTTAATTACGACTTCACAATTAATAAATGTTTCATGAACAGGATTTCTATACATTGCATTCTTTATCTCACAAAATTCCCCAGAATAATCTCAGGTCTACCCATGTTATCTCTGTTATTTCCCTTGGAAAGGGACAGCATTGCTGTCTGGGGCTATATATATTCTCAGTATGTATGTACTCTTTGGCAAGTTTGCTACAGTTAAATTGTATTTATGAGGGCTGAGTCCTGCCTGCATTTTCTCGGAGTCTCTCTTCTACTCAAGAGCATTTAGCACCAGTTGAAAGAACTTCATTATCTACCTCTCTTTGAAAATTGGTTGAAATCAATCACAAAAGAGAATGATTGAGCTGAGCAGACAAACTCGTAGGCAACTTGTGTAAGTCCCATTTCCTTACAAAACCAAGGAAACACCCCAAATTTTGTCAGTTTCTGGGCTTGCAAGACAACGACTGAATTAAGTTCAGTTGAAGGCATGGTTTGGCATCAGTACATGTATAAAAAGTACTCTAATTTACCAAATTGTCTAATGGTCTCCAAAGTTATAATGCTGAGACCATAAATGTCCTTTTGCTCTGTCATGACTCTCCTCTTTTAATTTGATATTTCCTAGGAAATTAGAGCAATACAGAAGTGTAGCAGCTCAGGCGTAGCAGTCAAGAAGTGAAACCTTTATGGATTTTCTTACTAAAATGGTGGGACGTGCATGAGTGAATTAATTCTTCATTAAAAGATTGCTGTTCCTGTTCAGGAAACATTTAGTGCAAGGTAATACAGCTCAGGAAGGGAGAACTTTGAGGCTTTTTCATCAATATAATTTTTACAGCCTCTAGAAAAATCTAGTTGATACTCTAGGCTAGAAAAATCCGTGTCCTCACAAACCCTGAGTTCGGGTGCCTGCATCCGGAATAGCTGAGCTTGCAGCATGTTGGAAGCCTCAGGCAGCTTCCATTTTTTTAACCCGGGCCAAAATTTTTGGACAGGGTTAGACAGGCATCAGACCTCCAAATGTAAAGATCCCTAAGTTGTAAGTTTACATGTGGCTTGTTTTAAATCCTACTGCTGCATCCTGTAAAACATACTAGGACTGTGTTACTACTTTATTGGCTTGTGAAACTTCATCATATATCCCAAATGCACAAAGAGTGCTGTTTACTAAGCTACTAGTTCCTGTTTCCCAAAAGACACCAGACACTTATATGGAAAATTTAGTCTAGGAACTAAAGTTTGTCAGTTTATTCTGATGTTTTGCTTTGAAAAATAAAGAAGATGCCATTAGCACCAAAATCCACAGTGCAGATTAAGAATCCAGTGGCATCTGTTTGAGCACCATTTCCATTCACGCTGCTGTCATTTGCTGGTACTTCCCACTGATATGTGCTGAAACAGTCCAAATGTTTGCAAATGAGATGATCATTATAGAGTTGATTACCTGAGGGCTCCTAGGGTTGTTTCCGATGGTTTGGAATACATATGGAGGGCAAGATTCAAGATAACATAGGCTTACCTGATCATTAGTCAGGATTTTGAGGAGTGATAAATCCAGGCCATATTAATTAACCTTCCCTAAATTAGCTAACAAAGCGCAAGCTTTCAGAGCGTTAAAGCACTCCTGTGACTACCTCCAGATTCACTAGTGCTGGTGGATGTGCTGCTGGAAAAAAGCAGCAGGAGGTTTCCTGGTGAAGAAGGTGAGATACAGCTGTCCCCTTTCCCCAGAAGGGGCAGTCAAAGAACAGTCAGCAGCACAGGCTGAAAAGGGATGTATCAGCTGGACAGGTGACATAGCCCATGGGTTGATTGTGAAAAGTGCATTGCTTTTAACAGTGCATTTGATCCAAAGCAGGGAGGAGTTTAAACTAGTTGATGGGGCAAAGGGGATTACTATTCCTACTGCTAGGAGGTCAGCTGTCCCATGGCCATAGTTTTGGGTTTATCAACCAGTTTGCAAACTTGTTAGCTTCTAAACGTCCTCCAGGGTCCTCCTTTTAAGGCTAAAATGTTAATCCTTTAAAAATGGTCTTTGTTGCAGTCTGGAGGAGGCTGTAGGAAGCAGAATATAGGCTGAATGTTTTAGCAACAGAGAGATGCGGAAAGTGTGGGTTCTTTTGCCAAGCCTTCTTGGCTTTTCTGTGCTGAATTTGACTCATTTTTTTCTTATGTTTTGACCTCTTTGACACTGTTCTTTAGGGGCTCTGTTTTGTATATACTTAAATAACAGTAAATATCTAATGGTTTATTCCTCAGGAATGTCAGGTTTCCAAGATCCCAACACCTTTCTTAGCTGCAACTGTGCATCTCTTGGGCCTGATGTACTGAGGCAGCAACATTCTCATAGAATAGATATTTCCATTCTTTTCAATGTGGACAGAAATGGTGAATGGAAACATTTAAATCTCCATCTTTTTTTACAGCATGATTCTCATTAAAATGTCATGAAAGTTCTATTTACTGAAAATAATAGTAGTAATTTTTATTCCTTTTAACACCTTTCTTCCCTTAGTGCTTCACAGACTGGTAAACTAGATATAATGAGTAACCACAACTGAAATGCAGCCAATTCTGAAGTGAAACACAGCAGCTATAAAATGGCAAACATTAACATTTCAAAACGGGTTAGGAGAGGACAGAATGAGTAATAGTATATGCAAGTGAAAATTCAGGGGGAATGCAAGAATACAAAACAGGAATTTGGTCAGTACATACCGTATTTAAAGCTCATACTAAAAATAAGAATTGCAGGGGGAGGGTTGGTAGCTGGATGTTCTTTTGATCCTACATTCAGCTTGTTGCCAAGCGTGTTCAGCATGTGATAAAGCAACTGAAATGTTTGACGGAAATGTGAAACATCAGGATTTTGTTTCACATTACACCTATAATTAGGAAATTCTAATTATTTTTACAAGTCAGAGCTATTCTATGCAAAATAAATAGCTACCCAGAAAAAGAAGCCAGCCTGGGGAGGATCCATCATGTTCAAGCCAAGGATTACTCTATGTCGTTCAATACTCTTATTTCCCATCGTGCCTTTGTCCACAGGCAGAGGGATGTGACACTCACTTATTGACACTAGATCACACAATCTCTTGATGGTTTTCTATATTATCCCTCAGTGTTCTGTAAGGAAAATGAAGTATCCAGCCACCCATAGTTTAATTTGAATCTATTATTGTAAGAGGCCCTAGAGCTAAGGCATCTCTCAGTAAACTCTGCATTGTCTGGATTCTGTTATATGCGCTCTCCTGATTTCCCTGTGGCACCTCTCGGGGAACATAAACAGCTCTCTATTCAGCCTATGAAAACTCCCATTTGCCCAGCTTCCTAATGGAAGTCTTAAATATTTTCAGCAAGGAAATATTGGTGTTTGGACAGTGTAGACCCAACTGTATTATTAGTCTTTTCCTGGCAATTTTTTTTATCCACTTAAGCATTTTTTGAGATAACGTTTAGCAGCCCCTGGTGCAGAGCCCCATGGTGCCAGCTCACAGGCCCTGTTGATCAGTAGGTCTGTTCCAATAGACACAGTGAACTTTCAACATTGCTGAAAGAAGCTGGTAATGGCACTTAAACGATGCTATGTACAGCAAAATCTTGACTTCATGTTGAGACAACACACCCCAGGGTTGTACATCCATCTCAGCCTAGGTCTGGTTCAGCAGTAGAAGCAGACCTGTACCCCAAAGCAGTTTTCCCTCAGAGCACCAAGGCCAAGTGAAGGCACAGCCCCAGGGAAGTAAGGCCAGAGCTGGGTACAGCTGCCTGCTTCACATGTTCCCTCCCCGTCTGCCCAGTAGGCATCCTGTTGGGGAGAAGATCAGCAAGTCCTATGGTTAATATCTCTGCTTCTCCTGGCCTGGTATTGTCTCTTGAAGCTGGAGGTTCAGGTCCAGAGCTGGCTGGGGAGGGAGGGTGAAGAGGGGAACTGCTCTATTGCTGATGCAGGGTTGAATTTTGCCACATCTGGGCTGAGAGTAGAAAAGGAACTTTTGGCTTTGTTCCTCCCCTCCATCGTTAGGACAACAAAATTTGATTTTGTATATGTTGCTAGGAAGTATGGAATGAGCTGTCAGTAGGCAGTAGAGCTTTATGTCTTTTTAAGTCCCTGATGTTGTTTAGCTGTCCTGAAAAAACGCCGGCTTAGTGTGTAGCCTGAAATTCGGATGGATACTCCATGTCATTAAAATTATTTTGCTGTTAGTCCAGCTAAAATGTGAGGAAGTAATCTAGCCATTTGACACATATTAGAACCTTCTGATAGCCATTATAACCTCCAAACCCAGATGTCTTAGACCAAATTGTTTAGCAGATGAACATGCATTTCATAGGAAAAGCATGTTGCTCAGTCTGCGTAGTAGGTGTGATGGGAAATATGCTGTATTGGTGTCCAGCCAGCACAAAGGCCAACTTCATTCTCTTTGCTGCATTGACATTCTTCAGCTTCTTTTCCATGTTTTTTCTGTTTGTTCAGACAATCTGAATCTTGAAATGATGGATGGATGCCTGCAGCCTCCTGGGTAAACTGGTGCTGTTGGCAGTTCAGCCAAACGCCTTGCTATAGCTTAAGACTCCACCAGAAATCCAAAGAACTCACAAGTCCTTACACTCCAGCCCAAGCAGACAATGTGTAAATGTTTAGTCTGAGGTATTTTATTATCTTGTTTCTCTTCTATTTGAGAACCAACATCTAACCTGTCCTATTTTTTTTTCTGCACTGGTTGAACAACATAATGAAGTCAGTTTGCTGAACCTGTGTCCTCCTAGCCCCAGTGAAAGAATAAAAATTGAAAAATTCTCTAGGTTGAGGGGATTGGAAATTATTACTATGGACTCTGTTTCTGTGAAACGCATGACTTGTGGTTAAAAAAAAAAAATTCCTCAGGCAGAATATTTTCAGGCAGAATATTTGCAGAAAATTATTTATTTTTTTATTTTTGAGAATTTTATGCAATATGGACAAGAGAAAATATTCTTCCATTAAATGCTGGAGAGATTTCAATATAACGGGCAGCTGGGAAGCATTATAGATCAAATTAAAACCTTCTGAATTGGATTTTTCATGGTGGTTGGTGATTATTACTTATTACAGTACATGTTAAATTGCCTTTGCTCACTCCTGATGATTTAGCTTAGATATTCACTCTTGAGTAGCTGAAAGGTTTGCGCAGTGGAATTGATTCCACTTGGAAAAGGCTCCCAGACTTCAGCATAAGATATATCTTTCTGGTCAAGTATTTCCTGACTTTCCTGGCTGGAAGTTTTTCTTACAATAAGATGGGTTGAAAGGAAGATCTCATTGTTATTTATTGCAGAGATGTGCGGATGCTCCTTTTTAGTTTTACTAGGTGACATAATAATGTCTATCTTAAAATAAATGCTTTTTGAGAACTTCATTTTCACAGACATTTCAGATCAAATCCAGCTGAATCACTGGGCCAGCAGCCACCCCAAATAATTGAGACCATTAATTTCAGGAAAATAACATCAATGTTCAGTTTGCTCAGGAAGCAGAAGATTCAAGTTTGGTCACCTAAGTTAGGATGTTCAATTGCTATTTAGGTTATTCAGTTATTCAAGGCTATTATAATCGGAGTACCCAGCCACATACCAGGCAACCAGTGAACCTCCTTCACCCATCTTCATCTACAGCACATCTTCATATTTTGTGGTTGTGGTGATCAATGGTACCAGAGCTTGTAAGCTTTCAGACTTATTTGAATGCATATATCATTAAGAGATCTGAAGGAGAGGAGCAGACCCCTCATGTAATAGAATGGTGTTGGGGTTGGTACAGAATGATACAAGGGGTTGGTGAAAAGAAAGGATCTTCAGCATCATAAGTTGTTGTGGTGGTCACGAAGTCATTTATTCAGTACTGACTTTGGGACTAGAGACACAGAATTTGAATCACTTATAGCCTTTCTTGTGCTCTTCATCGATTCAAGTTCACTTCACTGTCGGGTAACGTGACAAATGCTTCAGCAGTATTGTTTGTTAAGTCTGTATTTAAAAAGTTGAGCAAAAATGCAACAACTCACAACAATGAAGTCTTAAAACCAGCATGAAAATATTGTAAAGCTTCAACCAAGGTGGATAATTTCCCTGTCCACCAGAACCTCTCTATGGTGTAAGAGCAGGCAGGATTAAGAATATGAGCTTTTTACTTTTATATTTACAAATAAGACTGTTCTTCCTTGTTGCTCAAAACATTTAACCCTCTAAACCTTACTTCTCTTGTCATTGTACACAGCTTTCTCCATTACTTAACTTAGCAGAAACAGAGGCTTTGTGACACAGGAATGTTTTTTCAGGCAGGGTAGGAAAATTCACAATCAAAGTACTGCTCTGTTGGGTTGAAAGAGAAAGCTATTTAACTCTGTTACCATGTCACATGGTGGATGAGCATGAACCACACTTTTAAAAGGGTACTAAAGCCTTTCATGTTACCCTAAGTAAATCCATGCTGCTAGCTTCTACTGTCAAGATGGATTACATTGCTTTAGTGTACTTATTTAAGTATTGACCCAAAGGTATATTAAAACCAGTGGCATCTCCATATGGCCTTCAAAGGAAAGATAACAAAGAAAAAAATTCTAAAATTTCTTATAATTATTAAAAGCCTTTGAGAATTTTCTCTTCTTTCCATAAAAATCTGGGCATGTGTTTTGTGAATTTTCATTCAAAATTTTAACTGGATGCTTAATGCAAAAGCAATCAAGATAGTTCTCTGCCTTGTTCTACATAACATATGGACAAAATTTCCTGTAGAGCAAGACTTTGTTAGTCCTTTCTCTGTAATCATGTAGGAGCTCCAACAATTTAATTACACACACATCCCTGCCCTTAGTTGTAATGGTTTTCCTTATGATCTGAGAGTTAGAATATAGGGCTACGCATCTGGAAACTTTGTCTACTTATCTCCAATATCTTAGTACAAATGATACTAACAGGCGACCAACCAAGGAAATTATGATGCTTGGACTGAGGCTTTGAAAACGATGTTTTGAGAGATGCATGTTATAATTTTATGGATTGCATTCAGATGTTAGAACTGGCAGTTACTTCCCCAAACAGCAGGTGTTCAAGCTGACAGACAAGATGGTAATAGTAACCATCAGAAATTTTATGAGGAATTCTGTATAGCACAATATCAATGTTTGACAGCATTCAGAGTCATTAGGCAGTGAAAAAATCCACAGACTGATAATAACAGAGACCAAATTCTGTCAATGAATTTAGGGAGTCAGTAAGCAATGTGGTTGAATGCTCTTTTATTCCCTGTCAAAAGGACAAAGACTTTCCCAGCACGATCTCCGTATATTTACCCCAGGGCTGTTCCATGCCTGTAAGCACCCTGAGACAATTAGATTCTGGGATTGTCTCACTGCAAACTAAAGTGAAGAAAAAGATACCAATAATATTTAAACTGTGTCCCTGAAAAGTTCTGAGGCATAGACATTGGTGCTGGAGGCAAATTTACAATTCGATGTATTTTTAACCAGAGTAAAGCTACATCAAGGTGTTCAAAACCTTTTGTATCACAGCTCACATAGAAATGTCATGGGACAGTTTAGAAGAAATCAGCACAGTATTTCAACACAAACTGGGCAGAACAACCACAAAAGAAGTGTAAGAAAGAAAAGAAAGAAAAGGAAAAAAAAGAAAAAAACACCCTCTGCTTTTAGGATGTCTCTGTTTTCAGACTGTAGGAAAGATACAAGATTTGTTCTAAAGTGTTGGATGGTTCTTCTGACAGACCTGTGCTCTTATCCTGACACGTACATAGTCACTTAAAATATACATTGTTGAAATTTCTTCCAGGACAATATTAAGCAAAAAAAGGTGGGTGATCCAAAGAAAATGTGGTTGCTGTCCAAAATGCCTGTTGTTCCCTCATTTCAAATATTGACATTTGTCTGGGTGCTTCTCGTTGTTTAGGTTGTCCACAGACCAATTTAACGGAAGCCAGCTTGCCAAGAAATAGGACTTGTCTCAGTAGGAAATTTCATAATGATTACCACTCTTTAGTGCACTTTCTGTCTCATTTCATTTTTTTATTGTAATCAATCAATGTAACTTACAAATTGATGAAGCTTGCTACCTGAATGTCACCATGTTAAGTGCACCATTTTTTCTACCTTTTTTTTTCCACTAAATATTTAGGTATGCATTACTAAGTCTGTTCACTGTTGTCATTCCAAGGGGCAGCTTAATGACACAGGAGAATAGAGATAGCGAGGGAAGATCTGATTTGATTCCAGAAAAAGGAATTCACAGTGAAAGAGATCAAACACTAGAACAAGACGCCCAAAGAAATATTAAAATCTTCAGCCTTGGAAATATTCTAGATTGGCTGGATGTGATCCTGAGCAACCTTCTCTAACTTCAAAGATGGATCTGCTTTAGCAGGGACTTGGACTAGATGACCTCCAGAAGTCCCTTCCAATCTAAATCATTCTCAGATTCTGAGAATATTCTTTTTTCTGTCAATAGTTTGTGAAGCAAGTGCTAGCATACAAAGGCTTATAAAATCTGTCTTTTTTTTAAGGATAGCAGTAAAATTATAATAGTAAAATTTTCCCTCTGAATATCACATACAGTGACACAAAATATTTCACCAAGTTACCATAGACTGAATTCACCATCATTTGTACCAGGGAGGTCATTACTGTCACTCCCTGGCCAATGGGCCTAAGTCCTTTTTCTTTTTGTCAAAAATAAAGCATTGGCTTCCACATTCCACCGATTTTGCTGGCACTTTGCCAATTGAACTAACATAGATGAACATCCTAATGAATGGTTTATTCCTCCTCCCAGGAGTGGAAGAATCATCCTTATTGCATTCTACTCTTATCTTTTTTTGTAATCTTAATTTTATCTATTTCACATATTATATTAATATACCCGTCTCACTCCTTGTGTTTAAATATTTCTCATTCATTTAGCAGCTCATATGTTATCTCTTTCATTTTCCTCTGGGTATTGCTCTTCCCAGCCATTTTTTGCTTCTCTGAAGTCTTGCCGTCTTTTTGATCACTGGGCATGTGGATCTAAGCAGTGCCTTCAAAGCCCATGTGTACTGAAGTCAAGAAGAATTTAGTTTATTTTTCCCTTGCTCTGTGATGAGGTACCTCTGCAAAAACAGGACAGAAGTGCATTTAACTTTCCTTTCCCGAATTTATATTGCAGTGCAGCTGTAAAAATTTATCATCTTCTGTCCCCATCAGGGCTCCTTCAACATTGCTGCTTCCCCATGGAACACTTCCCCTGTGCAGGTGTGCTTTGGGATGTCAGAGATGATCCTTTAAGACAGGTTGTTAAAATTACTGGGTTCCTATTTCTTATTGGAAAAACAGAAACAGAGGATAAATGTAGTGAAATGCTCTATATGCACTGAAACCAGCCAAGCCATGGGATCTGGCTCCAGTATAGCCTTCCTTTCAACATGTTTAAAATATTAATAGATACTACCTATATGCCATGCAACTGTATGAAAGCACAGACTATGTGCAGATTTTCATGCAGCTCTTAATTCATACCATGTATTATAGAGAGGTCATCTGATGGACATGGGACCAAATGAGAAATACTTCAAGCATGTGAAGCAAACAAGTAGAGAAAGAGAACCAACTCAGTGTGGGAAGAGGGAAGAGGGAGCAGGCCAGGGAAATGGTAATTCCCCAATATAAATACCCTATATGGCTCTCCCGCTCAAAGTTCACATGATAAACTAACAACTATCCAAATTCTCACTCCCTTTCCTCCTGCCAGCCTTCCCTCTATCTGACTCCAGCCCTGAGAGGGCATGCTGAGTATGTCTCTCTCTGTGTGTGCACAAAAGGACCACTCGTACCTGATTCTCTTTGGGGTATGTTCTTCATTCAACACTACCAGCAATATGTTTCTGTTTAGCTAGAAAAAGAACGTGTTCTAGTTCACATTGAACCTCCCTTGAGGGAAAAGCAAACAAACGTGTTTAAATTGCAAGAAGAAAAAGTTCCCCAATTCAAAATAGTCTGATGGGTCTCTAAACTCAAAACAGAAGCATGGGAGGTTTGCCCACCGGTACAAAGATGTGAGTCTGAATCACCAGAGAGGGAGGCCAGCATGCCAGCAAAGCTCTCTCTTCACTATGTCAAGAAAAATTAGGGGCCCTATGTTAACTGAAAATTCATCAGTCTCTGATGGTAATTGATCCACAGGCAAAAGCGCTGTGCATCTACATTTCTGCATTGGCTGCGGTACGGCACACAGGCAGTCTTGCAAGCAGATAAATATTCAGCCCACTTCCCAGGGGATGCTACCACAGAAAGGCTGACCTGAGAGACACAGTCACTGAACCCTATCATTTAGAAATCCACCTGTATCTGCTTCTGTTTATCATGAAATTTGCCTGTAGGATCTAATAGATAAACCAGCCTTTATTAAGGCTCTAAATAATAGCTGTGCTGCAGTAATAAGCCAGTCACGTCTGTCAAAAGCTTGGGAAAAGCTGTATTCAGTTCAAAACAGTACTTTTATTTCCAACTTTTTAACAGAGACCAGCTTCTAAATATGATATCTTTTTGTTAGTGTTTCTGGAAGTCAATCTTTCTGACTGTTTTTCTTTGGCATCTACTGTTCCAGCAAAGAATGATCTTAATAATTTTAAGTTGGTTAGTTTTTCATCTCACAGTTATTAGAAAAGCAACATTTATGAATTGGTCAGTGTTTCTAATATATTCCAGTTTGCATCCCTAAAGTAAAAGCAGTAATTTCATTTTTTTATTTGGGCATGTCTTAGGAACACCACAAATCTTCACTTTAGCCTGCCTGTGTGCTCTGTCCTGCTGTGTTTTTTCCAGCAAGGTTTGCACTGGCTTCTCTGGTTGTCCTTTGTGCTGGGTGATAGCAAAATGGCTTCTTCTCAGGGGGCAAAAGAGTTACAGCCTTTTTGCTCTGTCTGGCATCTGCTGCCAATTACAAGCTCATGAAATTGAGGGACATATTTCATGCATGTGTACCAGATCTCTAAACCAGGCTTCTGGACTCAGCAGAAAGTGTACAAAGCAAGATTTTTAGTAAAACTTGTGCTGATGCTGCATCTGACAGTTTGGGAGAAGGGAAGGACACCATTAGATACTCTAAATGAACCTGATTTTCAGGAGATAGAGATTCTGAAGAGAGTCCCCTTTAAAAGTATATCAAAGTAGGAAATTTCCTTCAAACGTGTTTTTTTTTTGAACAGCTAAAATTTTTCTGCCTCTCTTGTCTGTACCTGATCAATATTACCAGCTTGTTCTAACAATCCTTTTCTTCAGCTGTGTCATTTCCACACATAATATCTAAACACCAAGTGAAAAGATGCTGATGTCTTAACAGGATCTTAAAAACTTGCTTCCCTCTTTACATCTAGTATCTCTGTGATGCAGGGATAGGCATCCTAGTTATCAGCATAGTTATGAATGGATATATATTTTATTTGTGAAGCTATAATCTGAAAATATTTATTGAATTTTATTTAGGATCTATTTTTATTTGCTTGAAAAAACTTTTGGTGAAAAGTTAATTATCTGGAGATAAAAATCTTATTAAAGCATGATTCTCCCATAGGATGTATCTTCCACTTATTTTTTGCTAATCTTTGTCCTTTTGCCAAAGGAGGGTGAGATATCTCCGGTTCATTGTCAGGCAGTAACAAGGATCAGCTGCTCCCTAAGGGTTGAGATGCTCAGAGTGGGGAGGGCAGCTCATCAGGTCCTGGTCCATTCCACCGCCCTTAGCCAGGGAGCAGGCTAGGCTGGGGGGCAACCGAGGGCAGCCTCAAACTCTGTGGTGATATAGCAGGTCTAAGGCCAAGCTGGAAACTAAGAGTTAGAGTCAGGATCAGGTCTGGGGCAGGTAACCAGGGCTAGACACAGCCCAGTGATCACCAGACACATCCATCGTGATGGACAGGCATGAGGTCAGCCTACAGATGTGGGACTGATCAGTAGGGTCCATGGGCTGGGACAGGCTGGGATGTGGTGGAGGATATAGCTCAGGCTGAGGCCAAGTAGTTTGGAGCAGTTGCCAGAGGAAGGTGGGGTCAGACCTGGCTGAGTCCTCCTCAAGGTCACAAAAGGAAGGAGCCAGCCCTCAGCTGTGCTACCTCTAAGTCAGCCCTGGCCCCAGTAGCCAAACCTAGGACAAAGGAAGCTGTCATGGTGCTTACATTCTTTTTTTAATAAATATTTGAAAATAGTTTTACTGAAAGCCACAAAGATGATTGTTTCTGGTGGAGACTGTTATTATTCATAAAAGATCTAAGGCTATGTAGCCACCTTGATGTTTTTTCTCAAGGGGTGACAAAATTCAAATAAAAGACTTTCAGTTGCCTGCAGTGTTTCTCCATGCAGTACCAAGTCCATGCATGTCATGTGCAGCGACTGTGCTGTCCTAAGGATAGCTAATACTGTGTATTCCATAGATCTGAAGGGTCAGAGGGAAAGGATGTGATGGGCTGAGTGATGTGGTGAGGCTAAAAGTAGAGATTGTTAAAAATTGACCACAAGGAAGATGGTCCTACTTTAAGATCCTACTTTAATGCAGTTTGACAACCTCAGCATAGCAGGCCCTTTCCCTCTCTCAGTCTCTGCACTGAGTTCCCAATGAGAACTTTTATTGGATAAAACCAGTAAGATCAGTATTAGGTAGGATCTTTGATTTCCTACCATCTTCTGTAAGGGACATAAATTGACATTCAGCTGGACTCTTTGGAGCTAAGAAGCCCCACCTTGTTCTTCATAATTTCTTCAGTGCAACAGAAGGAATCAATCCATATAACCATAAATCAGAGATTTCACACACAGATAATGAAAGGACATTGATCATATGTGACATTAGCAACTAAGTGCTTGTTGCTGCACCTGGCTCTTTGCTGTGTTGAACACCTACCATTACAATTGCCTCAAATGCTTTAAACAGAGATCAGGCCCTAAAACAAAACAAAAACCCAGCTGTGCTGTCCCAGTCAGCCTCCGTTCCATCCTTAGAAATGAGCTGGCTCGTTCCTTCTAAAATTATGATTTCTCACTGCACCCTGTTGAAAATTTTTCCATTGTGAACTCAGACAATTAGTCTAGAATTGTCTCTTCTGCCCAGCCATGACCTATTATGCACAGTCTGGTTGTAGTATGGGGAGAAAGATCTCTCTGGAACAGCAAAGGTAATTTTCTTTTCTCACCAATCCCATATATTTTTTAGCTAATGGAGGTGGGGGCAGATAGAAAGAAAACTATTTATTTAGGCTTTTGCATTGTGGTATCAACATACCAGAGGCCCTGTAAAGCTTAAATACTACAAGATTTGCCAAAAAATATCCTTCAAGAAAACAGTGAAAGAACTAATTATGTTGTACCTTTCTGGAAATAAAGAAGCTCTGTGTTGCAGTAATATGGCTTCCCTATAGACCTGGAGATAATACTTTATAGTAATAAAATCTAGTTCATATTTGGCGTTTTTTCTGACTTTGTGTCTAAACATTTCAGAAACCAAGTCTCTCATTTCATCTCCATTTTGCAGATGGAATAAGTGAGATACTGCCTGTAAACTGCTTGCAAAGAATTACCCCAAACACTAGCATAACAGCCAGGATCAGAATTTGAGACTTGTGGACACCACCCTTTGCACAGAGCAGGAAGCCATGTTGCTTTTGCAAGGGCACCAACACTGCCATGTGAGAACACCAAATAACGGGAGTGATTTCTTTGGGGTGGATTTTAGAGAAGCACTCTGCTTTCTCTCCACTCAGCCAGAATTTTACTCTGGGGGTCAGAGAGAGATGAGTTTTAGATCGTTATTATTTTTTTTTAAGAAACCCCCTATCTTTAGAACATCTTATGTGTAGCAGCACCTCTTATTAGGGTACCTCTTTGCCCTATTCATCGTGAGTCCCACATAATTACATCTCTGCAGCCAAAAGTACCTTCTAAACTCCGTTTTGGGATGGAGTAGCTGCTCTGCAGGCTGTTACAGTCTCCAAACCTAGAGATAATATACCAAAGCTATTATACCAGCAACTTGCAGCTTACTTACAGAGCCATAATGTTCTTGGGTAAATAATCAGTCAAGATTTGATCTGTCCGGTTGTTGTAATGCTTCCAAAAAGACAGATGGTTAGCTTCAGAGTGCCTTGGGGTTTTCTCCTGGCTGCAAAGTAGCCTGAATCTTCCGTAATATGGGAAGCCCAAAGCCCCACTGGAGTACCAATTAACAGGTCTCGAAATTCTAGAGAAAGAGAGGAAGACTTTTGAAGCTCTTAAATGTCTTGTCTCTTACTGACAATGAGCAACATATCCCTTTGTCTCTGCCAAAAAGAAATCCCCACTGCAGACTTTAAAAATAGGGATAAAAATGCATTCAATGCAGAATTATTGCTACTAATGAGAAATTGCCTCCCTTTTATTCACTGTAATTTGAACTGCTGTTGCTTTCTTTTCAGTCTTGAAACAGGTCATTTTAAAATTACCTCTATCCTGACATTTTGCACTTTGGGCTAATTATATACAGAAAGATGAATGGCTGTATCAGATTGAATTGAGTTGAACTCTATATAGTCTAGGATCCCACAACCAAAAAGTGAATAAAACCAGATGCCTAGAGCATCAGAAAAGGGCAACTTCATACTAACACATTGTCAGCATAGCCATGTTTTCTACCAATCTGCAATTCACAGATTATCTGAAGTAGAGAGCCCTGGAGCCTGGAGCCTTCTGTTCAAGACTGAAAAACCCCAGCTCTCTCAGCCTATCTTCATAGGAGAGGTGCTCCATCCCTCTCTATGGAGCCATGCTGAGTGGCAAAGGAAGGACTGTCAGAAGCTGATGCTGGGAAGTGAGGGACAGGGACAAGCGTCTCCATCTCATACCAGCAGCAGCCAATTTGTCATGTCTCTACATGGTGGTCCCAGTATATTTATTTTCACTGTGCTTCTGAGCAGCAGCATGATTGTACAGAGCACCATAAGGTAGAAAAACAAAGACTCTTATTAATAGCAGAGGATGTTTCATCTCCCATAGCTGCCTTCAGTTGCTGAACCATATTGACACACTCATTTTCACTTCTCACCTCCTGTGCCGTGTGCCTCAGGAGGTGCAACAAAGAAATATGTGAGAACTCAAATGGCACTGTAAACAGCTTTTACTCAGTAGACATAGGGGAGATTTTAGTGTAACAAAATGTTAAGAAAGATAGAGGCGCATTTTACATATGAACTAAAACCTGAAATACGGTCTCTAGCGGCAGGGGAACAGTGGGTTTGCCATTGAATTAGACAGAACCAACACCTTAGTCCCTTGAAGACTTCAGTTAACTTAGGACAGTGACACCACAAATGGGATACAGCCTTTCTGTATATACATTAGAGCAGACAGAGTTTCTTTAGCATTAATGAAAACAACATTTTCTTGTTTAGGTGCTGCCACACAAGCTCTCTTAGAGGAATCCAAATCTCTTGTATAATTCCCAGCAATAAATGCTTTACAGTGCTCTGCAAAATACATATTTTCATTACCTTGAATATCTACTTCTCTTCAAAGCTATTCTTTCTTTGTTCTGTTCTAGAGTAACTCCCCACACACCCCTGGTGCCAAGTCCCTGGTCCAGTGTCTTGTCGCATGTCTGTCTGCTTTAGACTTTCATCATTCAAGACTTACAGGTGTTGTTGCCTTTAGCATTAGTGGAACTGTAATTGTCAGTACTGTGTAAGAAATGATGCATACTGATATACTAGCCTGTTGGACATGTAACAGAAAACTTAACCATAATGGTGTATAAGCACAATTTGCTACCCAAAACTACAATAAATTAACTTGCTGAGAATAAAAAGTGTAACTTCTATAATCCCACTTCCTTCTTAAAATTAAGCTTCTAATACATATCACTCCTATAGATGTAAGCTAAATGGAGACTTTTCTCCAAGGAATGCTACTAGATTATTTAGAAGGGACACACTACAACTACACTCTGGTTTTGGTCAGGTAATTCATGAATTTAATTATATAGCACATCATTAACTTTAAAATACTGTCTCAATTTTGGTGGATTAGTTCTTCAGCAATTTGGAGAAGAAGTTGCAGGTCTTGTTATGTAGGGAAAGAAAAGGAGGAGCCCCTGTATTATTCCAGATAATAGTACATAATTGGCAAAATATTCAAGTGTTATCCTGAAAAAAACCCTGAACATACTGATAAGAACTGATAATAAAGGAAGGTGTTTGTTTCACATTAGGAAACACAGTCTCACATTTGGCCTTTTCAAGAGATGTTTGATAATGATTTAAACATGAAACATACAAAATTTGATTTTGGCATCTTTTGAAAACAGCACTAGCAGGTAGACATGTGACAGAAGGGAAAAGATTTCTGAGTTGGATGACATCAGATCAGGCAAATTCTTCATGATGTAATAAAAATTCTCTACTGAAACCTAGTAGCAAGATGGGCTTTTTTGAAAAATAATTCACAAAGTTATGTGAACTATGTGAACCTTATAACAGTCTTTCAATATCTGAAGGGAGCCTACAGAAGAGCCAGAGAGGGACTCTTTGTCAGGAAGTGTTGCGACAGGACAAGGGGTAGCGGTTTAAAATTGGAAGAGGGGAGATTTAGATTAGACACCAGAAAGAAATTCTTTACAGCGAGGGTGGTGAGGCACTGGAACAGGTTGCCCAAACAAGCTGTGGATGCCCCATCCCTGGAGGTGTTCAAGGCCACATTGGATGAGGCTTTGAGCAGCCTGGTCTAGTGGGAAGTGTCCCTGCCCACGGCAGAGGGTTTGGAACTCGATGATCTTTAAGGTCTCTTCCAACTCAAATGATTCTATAATTCTATGATTCTACGTCTCCTGCCTTGGCTGCACATGGGACGCTGAGCTCTGAACCCAGAGAGGAACGCTGACATACTGAGCTGTGTGTCACAGCCAGGCCCCTTTGCCTCATTTTCCCTAAGCAGTGCCATTGCAGCACACGGGTGCATGGCTCTGGCATATGGAATAACTTGAGAGCAACAGCAAGCGGCCAAGGCAAGGCCTACTCTGATCCCTTTGTTTTGACAATGACTTCACGTTTCTCCAGTTTACTTCTTGGATTCACCACCATCTTAGGAAGAGTAAAGTCCCTTCCCAGAACAGTCAGGGTCTTCTCTAAGTTTCATTCATTGGTCTACTTTAGAGGATGTTATTTTCCCTGCTGCAGGGGTTCTCTTAGGCTGCTTGGCCATTGGATTCCATAGGAAGGACTTAGAGACTTCCTGCTGCTAGAGCTCAGGAAGCCTAATGCCCTCCTGACAACTGAAAATGTTAAAAACACAAATACAATTTTTCTTTCAGTCCTCATTTGGGTGCTTTAATTTCAAACATATTATTTTCATAGCTGCCTTTTTAATATTACTCATTGCCTTCCTGGCTGCTTTGCACATTTTTTTCCTTTTCACTTAAGATGTATTACTAACACTGGGAGAAGTTGCGTGGCCAGTGGTTTGTGAACAAGGCCAGATGGCAGGAGTTCCCAATCCAACATCTAATTTGCCACTGATATTATGTGTGGCCTTGAGAAACTTGTTCAGCAGCCCTTCATATCAGGTCCCCTATGCATTCCTAAATGAGTAGAAATTACAAGATCTACCCGGTAATCATAGAATCATAGAATGGTTTGGGTTGGAAGGGACCTTAGAGATCATCTAGTTCCAACCCCACTGCCATGGGCAGGGACACTTCCCACTAGACCAGGGACCTTAAAGATCATCTAGTTCCAACCCCCCTGCCATGAGCAGGGACACCTCCCACTAGAACAGGTTGCTCAAAGCCCCATCCAGCCTGGCCTTGAACACTTCCAGGGATGGGGCATCCACAGCTTGTTTGGGCAACCTGTTCCAGTGCCTCACCACCCTCACTGTAAAGAATTTCTTTCTAGTGTCTAATCTAAATCTCCCTTCTTCCAGTTTAAAACCATTGTCCCTTGTCCTGTCGCTACACTTCCTTGTAAACAGTCCCTCTCTGGCTCTTCTATAGGCTCTCTTCAGATATTGAAAGGCCTCCCCGGATAACATCTCCCCGGATAAGGTCTCCCTGGAGCCTTCTCTTCAAGACTGAACAACCCCAGCTCTCTCAGCCTGTCTTCATAGGAGAGGTGCTCCATCCCTCTGATCATCTTTGTGGCCCTCTGCTGGACCCGTTCCAACAGGTCCATGTCCTTGCTGTGTTGAGGACTCCAAAGTTGGACACAGTACTCCAGGTGGGGTCTCACAAGCACAGAGGAGAGGGGCAGAATTACCTCCTGTGACCTGCTGGCCACACTTCTCTCGATGCAGCCCAGGATGCGATTGGCTTTCTGGGCTGCCAGTGCACATTGCCAGCTCACGTTAAGCTTCTCATCCACCAAGACACCCAAGTCCTTCTCCTCAGGGCTGCTTTTCAGCCATTCTCTGCCCAGCCTGTATTTGTGCCTGAGATTGCCACATCCCAGGTGCAGGACCCTGCACTTGGCTTGGTTGAACTTCATGTGATTTGCACGAGCCCACCTCTCAAGCCTGTCCTGGTCCCTCTGGGTGGCATCCCTTCCCTCCAGCATGTCGATCGCACCACCAAGTTTGGTGTCATTAGCAAACTTGCTGAGGGTGCACTCTACCTCACAGTCCATGTCTCCAACAAAGATGCTGAACAGCACTGGTCGCAGTACAGACCCCTGAGAAACACCACTCATCACTGGCCACCAATTGGACATTGAGACATTGACCACAACCCTTTGAGTGCAGCCATCCAGCCAGCAACTTATCCACTGAGTGGTCCATCCATTGAATCCATGACTTTCCAATTCTGAGACCAGGATGTTTTGCGGGACAATTTTGAACACTTTGCACAAGTCTAGGTAGATGACATCTGTTGCTCTGCCCTTGTCCACCTAGTGTGTGGCAGTATCATAAAAGGCCACCAAGTTTGTTAGGCACAATTTGCCCTTGGTGAAGCCATGTTTACTGTCTCCAATCACCTCCTTATTTTCCATGTGCCTTAGCAGAGATTCCAGGAGGATCTGCTCCATAATCTTGCCAGGCACAGAGGCGAGAGTGACTGGGCTATCGTTCTCTGGGTCTTCTTTTTTTCCTTTTTTGAATATCAGGGTTATATTCCTCTTTTTCCAGTCAGCAGGAACTTCACCAGATTGCCACGATTTCTCAAATATGATGGAAAGTGGCTTAGCAACTTCATATGCCAGCTCCCTCAAGACGCATGGATGGATTTCATCAGGTCCCAGGTCCCCCTGGACATTATTCATCATAATGTCTGACTGTGCCTCAAAGGCAGCACTGAGTATACAGTAGGAGCCAAGTGCTTTTGCAGTGGCAGTAACAGAAAGTGGGACCCTGACCTCTCACAACATCACCACCTTACGGTGCCAGTTGTGTTTTATACACTCCAGCAGCCCCATCTGCCTCTGTTTTGTCAGTGGATTTAATCTGAAACTGTAGCATGGAAAAGAGGGTGTAAGAAGAAAGTGGAGAAACAGGGAGCAAGGAGAATGCTGACCTGCTTCTCACCAGCATCATTCTCCCTAGAAGAAATCAAAGAAACATGAGTTTTGCAGACACTAGCCTCTTAGTTTAAATGCCTTCTGTAGTAAGCTTAATTTCAGCTGTTGTTGGATACCTGTGCTTACGCTTCACATAATTTTTTCCAGTGGAATAAATCTGTAAGTATAAAATTAGAAATGTTTGTTATTTTTCTTGGAAGAATTTTTTTTTCATAAGACTGAAAGGTTTTCTAACTGCAACATAACCAGAAGCCAGTTGGTCTTTACAGACCTGATGATTATTTTCACTGAAGTTGCCACCAAACGTGGAGTGTGGTGGTTTGTCAAGGTTTTGGCTAGTGTTTGACAAGTTCTGCCAAGCAAGTGTCTTCTGCTTGAACACAGCAGGTTTTTAACCTGAAGCACAATGTTTTTCATTGTGTATTATCCCAAAGCTCAAGTGACTCACAGAAATGAGCAGGTCATTTTACATATAGAGAACTAGTATGCAAAGGTTATTGAATAATACTCTTTTTTTTATCTTCAATTTAAAAAGTGTATTCTTCCTTTTGGTTATTAATTGTTCCTCAGCAGTCAGATCTCTATAGTTGCTAACTAAAAGTCACTGACTAAATTTAAATTTCTCAGTACAAGGATGGCTTAAACATTAGGTTTACAGCTGAATTATTTTCTGCAAGAACTAGACATCCATTCTCCAGAAATATATATTGCAGTTTATTAAAACATGTAACCTGTTTAAAATTGGTAACCTGCTATTTCTTCTTGAAACTAAAGAAGGTATTATTTTTTTTTAGGTTTTTTTAAGGTTTTTCTTCAAACATGATTATTTTTTTAAGGTTTTTCTTCAAACATGATTATCAGAAAAATAGTTTGAGGAAACATTTTCTGTTTTTACATGCTATTCATACAAAGCAATGGGTTATGATTTGTTTTATTTGACACTGATCAGAAGGATGAGCCAGGGAATTCTCTGTGATAGCTTTGCTATGGGCTGTTTGCTCAGGTATAGAAAAGGCAGTACTGATGTCTCAAAAACACAATTCCCTAACTGCTTCAGAATGAACCAAAAAAACCCCATTAGTTACATCAGGTCTTATTCTCCTGTAGAAGTGCCTGAATTCACTCTGTGTGTTATCCCTGTGATGAAGCTGGAAGAATTACTATTGGCAACATTTTCAAGCCTTAGATGCCTAGATTTAAGCATCTAAATATGTGGCTTGATTTTAGAAGTACTGAACACAGACACACACACACATTTTATTGAAGTCAGCTGATGAAGCTAGGTCATAAACATTTTTGAAAATCAGGCCACTTATTTAACTGTCTAAATATGGATTTATGAGCCCGAACTCCAGACACACCCAAGTCTAGTTGTAGGCTCTCACAGATACAAGTACATTGTCCCAGCACTGTGTGTCCTACACACTTCAGACTGACTAATTTTTAAGTCCTGTTCCAGAGCCACATATCTTAAAATTAGGCTGGATCAAAAGAAAGTTGTTTTGAAGAATTATTTCCATAAATTAAGACCAAGGATTATTATTTTAATTATATGAGGGAAAGGATATTATCCTGCCTCTGCAGTAAGTGGAACCTAAATATTCTGGCCCTACTGTTAGCTTATAAAAATTGGGAAATCAGACTAATTTATTGCCCAGTTTTATCTTTTGATTCCTTTATGTACTACAGTGCTTACTGAAATCAGTGGGGCAGCTTGTGATTATTGCTTATAAAGAGCAAGGGGGTCCCCAGATAGCCCTTACTGTGCCATTGCAGCATTGCAATTACACACTACTTTCTACTCCAGCCTTGGGAGAAAAATGCAACTTTACCCCAGCTCATTAAAATTGAGCACTAAAACACATTTTACTAAAATTTTCCTGTGAAAACCGATGTCGATGAGGTGCAGTTCTGTTGATTAGCACCCAAGCAGGTATTTGTCTACAGTACAAGTTCATGCAAACCTTGGGAGGGCAGAGCTTTCACAGTGCCACAGGGGTTTGCTTTCAGACCTTCTTTTGGTTCATAAAATTTGTGCCAGGAAAGCGTAAAAAGCTATTTCAATTGCTGCACATCTCTCATACAGTTCAAATATATTCAGTTAACCATTTGTATGCCAGCTGATAACAAAAAAGTCCTGCTTTGTTTGTTTTTCAGCTTTGAGGCTTTTTCCTTCATCTAGCATGACACCAGCTGGTAATTCTATTCTCCAAGCATTGGTGTGAAGCAATTCCTTTACTGATAACTTGACTTTGTCTCCCGAACCTGTCCAGTGCAGAATAAATTTAATTTCTTCTTCTCCCTCTTCTTCCCTTAGAGGAAGGATCTGTGTCTTCTCAAGAACTAGCATAGTTCATAGTTGACCATTGTTCAGAAAACATACATGCACAAATAGAATTGTCTGGTTTGATCTCATTTTATTGTTTAGTTTAATCTCTCAAGTACTTCTCTTACACTTTAGCTTGTTTGTAATGGAGTATCACCAGCAAGGCTGGATTAAAACAAAACAACTCAATGGGAGACAATAGCACTCAATCATGTAAAACTTAACATTATTTTGATTCCTAGAATTACCTCTTAGAAAGCAATTTGTAAAACAATTGCTTCTAGACTGGTAAAGACACAAAGATTATTTCAATCAAATCTGATAACTAGGTCAGTTGAAGGATACAAAGTCATCCTGGATAAGCATAACTATCTCTTTTCTCCTTTCATATTACAAAGGTTATAATTGAATCTTTATAGAGTACAAACCTGTTATTTGGGATGGTATTAGTCTAGATTTGTACTAGTTAATGGACCGGAATCATGCACTTTACATTTCACTGAATGAGGTGCAGATTCAGCTGTCGTGACTAATTCAGCTGTAGTTTATTTATTCTCTCCTTTTCTCTCCCCCCTTACCACAGGGAAGCTGTTCAATGCAGAGGGCATTTCAGGGCTGAAGCCAGCTGGACTAAAACTTTTGATCAGATCTGAAATGGGTCTTCCACCCCTCAAGACAACTTTGTTTCCTCTGACTTTTCAGCACATAATTTATAAAGCATGGTCTAAAAATTACCTGAGTGCTGAAAAAATAAAAGCTAAAATACAAGCCAAAGAAATATTTCCAATGTTTTTCCTCAAAGAAAAATATCTAACAATGTCAACAGTATTTCATGGGCAAGCTCTTCAAAATATCCTAATTGTTGTATAAAAGAGTACAGGTACTGTCAATTCTTTTTTTTGTTTCTAAAAATTTCCAGAAACATTTAATATAGAACTTCCACTGATATTCATTTTGCTCCATTGCAGGATGAGTTTCCTTGCTATTATTTCCTCTTTCATCTTTCTCATCCTCTTATGCAGTACCTCACTTCCTAGATGCACCTCACCAACTCCATAAGAGACAGACTTCGTGGAGATGGATTAGTAGCTGCTCTAGTCTCAGAAAAGAAATAGCAGGAAAAACTAAACTAAGCTCTGAGAATAATAGAAGCATACAAATAACAGAGGAACAATTCCAAGTGAAGAGTGAAATGTGCATGCCAAGACCACAAAAGATAACTGGGAATTATTTTTTTTCTCCAGACACACAGTAACAAAAGCTTCAGTCAACAGCAGTGGGAGATTCCCAGTGCACTTAAACAGTGGTAGTGTCAGGGCCCAACTTTCTGGACAAGAAGTCACAACAGTGTAAAAAATTGCTTTTCACAAGTAGATGAATTGTTTTTCTCTCATGGATTGTAATGGTCTTGAAAACAAAGGGTGAGAGACCAAGCTGCAATATCACATTGAGGGACTAGGGCACAGGCAGGTACAAGGTTTTTAGCAGGCTGGCTAATAATGACTTTTTTTTCCTAGATGTACATGTGCCCTATCCTTCATCTTCCTATCATGACTCAGTTCCCCTTTTTTTGCCTGCATCTCCATTTGGTGTCAGCGCCCTGCTACTTCCTCAAAGTTGTCCTTTGAATTGTCCTCAAGAATATTGAGATATTAAGTATGCCATCTGCTTAGATCCTTGCTTAGAAAGTCAGAGGACTTCAAGAAAGTAAGGTGGCCTGTACAGAGAGTATACCCCACAGTGAAGAGGTGAAGAGGAAGAAGTAAACTTGACAGAGTGATGCTGAGGGCACTCTGCAAAGAGTACAGGAAAACAAGGGTGATACAACCAGACAGAAGCCTGTGTATGCACGGAGTATGAAATTCTAATTACTTTGATTTTTTTTTTTTCACTCATGCAAACAATTAACATATTGGTGTAAGGTTACCTCTGTACTTTCCATCACATAAACAGGCTGTCTCACAGTCTGGGAATGATCTGGGAATCATATGAAAAGTAGATCATTTGAAATAATTGTGCCAACCCTGGACAGTGAAGCAATAAGGAAATTTAGAATTGTGAGTAAGAGAGGGTTTTGAGCTAGTCACGCTATAAAAAGATACTAAACAATGACCAAGAAATGCATAAAAATTGGAGGTTGTGTCAGAAGATGAGATGTAAGAAAGGCCATATGAGGTGAGAAACAAATCAACATGTTTCTAAGATCTGGAAGGATACAATGAGCAAAGTAAATTGGTGTCTTAACCACAGCAGGATTTTCAGTCTCTGCCTACCTTCACCAATAAGGATCCCACTATAATGAATGAAAATTTCATATCAGATAATTTTGGCATCAAGACAGAGGTTTTTCAGTCATAGGGACCTGTGTGTATATAGGGACCATGTACAGTACAAAGCCATTTATGACATCATCAGGAAAGAGATTTTGTTGTGGTGGTTTTGTTATTGATCGTTCTCAAAAACATTACAAAATTGAGTGTAATTTCTATTTAGAGTAACATACATTCACCCTGTATGAAGAGGTCTGGTACTGATGTAGTATAACTCAGGATTTGCGGGCAAAGTTGGTTATATGTTTCCATGTTCACTATTATGAGAAGTAGAATTGCTAATAGATGACCCACTTAGGGGCACACTAGGTTTGGTACAAACACAGAGAAGAAAACCCACTCCTTCTCAAAAAAAATTAAAGCTTTGATTTTTGTCCAGTTATAATATAGAAGTTTTTTGAACAAGTTTGAAGTTGGGCAAGGTAAAGTCTATTTCTCGCAAGCTTAGCAGCTTGAATTTTCTAAAAGGGCCTTGGATAGAGTGTTAATGGAAATTTTCCCTACTTGACTCACTTCTTATACAGTGATGTGGTAGAAAGATGCTTCTTACTGTCATTAAAAACTAGGAACATAAAACTATCTGCCTGTCCATAATCACAGAACAATATGCTCTGATTTCTCTCCTTATCTAATCTCCCCTGTATCCCCTGCAGCACCCTTCAGCATTGTCATTTTTTCTCCATTATTTTCTAACAAATACAATTACCAATGTCTGGTCTTCAGCAGTATGTTATTGACTTGAATCCCAATGCAAATATGGGTGAAATGAACTCACTTATACATGTGAAGAAAACCAGAAACCTTTAACTATGTCTACAGACCAAATAAGCCTGTATTGTTTTACTGAACCACCTCGTTTAGGTCATGCTAAAACTTATGGATAATTCTCTTATTAATTTTGTTTTCCAAAGAACAGCTATTTACCTTACTGCTCTTGCCCAGAGGCTTTAACTCATGCAATGCTTGGTTCTTTTCAGATACCATTAAGAAGCACATGAATATAATGTATACTTAATTTCCATATTACTAGCAATCAAAATTCTCTCAAATTGCAAAGGGCACCAGTTTCTCTGTGTCTTTAACAAATTCAGAAAGGGTCTGCCACTGTTCCCATATTTTTTTCAGCATCTCTGGGCTGATGGCATCCTGTGAGATGGTAGTGATGAAAGGATTTTCTCTATCCCATAATACAGCCTGTTGTGGTAGGGTTGAATTGTGATGTATTTAGATCCCTTTTTTACACTAGAGCTTCATCTGCCCTTGGGACTAATTTAGTAAAGGGATTTGCTTGATTTGTTTCCATTAAATGGAGTGCTTCAAGGATCAAATTCTTTTTTTTGGGTAACAGTGCTACCAATCTTCAGCATAAACATGGAGCAGATTGCATGCAAATCAGATGTGTGGCAAAGGGATGTTGTTCACACCACCCAAAAATATGTCTACTTATCAAATGAAAAGATCCCTCACTCCTTCCATATGTGTTTTATCAGTAAAAGAATAGTTGATATTGTTGATGTTATATGAAAATGTGAAATTATTGCCTGTAGAATCTTAAAGTTAATGCCTGTCTGAGAGGACACCAGAAAATCTGTGTTTCAGTCTCAGGCTGCGTATAAGTTTGTTGCCAAATTTGTAAAACACACTGCTGATGGTGTTTTGTCAGCTGTGAATTGTGTAGATACAGGATTATATCCTGGCCCCACCAAAGTTGAAATTTGGGAGTTTTGGTCATTTACTTAATGACAGAGCCTTAGCACCTGCTAATCATGACTCACATGCTGGTTTCAGATAGCACAGAAGTAGTGCTCACAACAGGAATAGTTCTCTCTCACCCCTGCTCCTTATTCAGCCTCTCCTGTGGTGCAACCTTATACAAACTCTACTCGTACATCTTCCTGCTTTCTCTTGTGGGAATTTTGGTGCTGTAAGGGTATCAGGCAAAAGGCTCTGAAACCCATTCTTCCTTGACTAAACATTGTTCTAGAAGACCATAATTATGTAAGCATGAACAGAATTTGTCCTTATTTACAGGTGATCAGGCCCAGTAGATAAATTATGCTTGAGGTACACTGCTCTCCAGCAGAGCCAGTGGAGTTGCATCAGTGTAGCTGAGAAATGAATGTTCATTTATTATTCCAGCATGAACTGTCTCCAGTCATTGTTTTCATCTGCTGCTGCCTCTGAGCCACCAGGTCTTTCTGCCTGAGAATGTTTGAATCCTTTGTTTTCTTCACCATCTAAACTGTATCCAACGGGCAACATATTTTCCCTCAGATATTTAATATTGATTAGGTAACTGAATTTAAATTTTAGAACTATGAAAATTTGGAAACATCTGCAGACATTGAATAAAGTCTGTTTTCTCTTCCACAGTCTGCGAACAGCTGGAATCCTCGGCCTGAAAAGCCTTCTTTGTTTCCTAGGTTTCCATTACACATTTTTGTACCACACATGCAAACTATCCAGGCCTGTGAAGGACGGACAATTCTTATTTTTGTGAAAGATGTTTGCCATTTTCCATTCTGTGCTCTTCAGACCTCTCCTTGTCCAATAAATGTTGTTAAAAACATTCCTATTTTTCCCTTTGCAGTTATATTTTTAGTACAATTACTGGGCCAAAGTGCAAATTTGGTTTTGCACCAAATTTAATCCTGTCACACACAATTAACTTCAGCAGGGTTTCTCTAGATTTGTATTGAGGCATGACACAAACTTACTATTTGCTAATCTCTCCCATGGAAGCTGTAGAGCTAGTATTAACCACGTTACCCACTAATAATTTTTTCAGTAGCATTGGTGAAGAGCTGTATATTCCTTTTTTCCCACATATCTGTAAATATAAAGTATGTTTGGTGAAGTTTTATAGAGTTCATTCTGCAATTGAGCATAATTCTCATCTTGATATGTAACTTCACTGATGTTTGTCTAATTTTCCATGATTAGGTCTATCAAAAACTGGTCTTTAATACCATGCTGTGCACGTTGTTAGTGTATGAAATTCCTCTGTAATTAAAACATTACATAGAAAACATTTGCTTTTGAGTATTCATCAGTAGCCTGATGCTAATTCCTTGGAATAGTAACAATGTCTGGTCAATGTCTGTCTTATTTTATCCAAGGTAACCAAATTCTTTTCAACATGTAGTACTTGGTTAAAGAATAATTGAGTGTAGATAGAGATGTCTATGAAACTAATTGATCCCCACTGCCTGAAGTTATATGACAATTTTTGAAACCTGGCACTAGAATCAAAAGATTGCATTACAATATGTAGATATATTTTGTCCTTTTTACACTTATAGAAAAAGAGAGGGACTGTAAATGGTTATTTTGTCTACTCTTTATCAAGGGCAGAAGAAACTACATTTACTATGCTGTGCTATACTATAATATACTTTTAGCTATTCCTGACACAGAAAAAAAATCCAGCTTGATACTAAAAAAGTTCCATGAAAACTCTGGTGCTTTCCCATGGTCTGTGCTCCAGGCTGAAACAACTTGAAGCTTTGGGAAGTTTTCCCATGTCTTCTCTGAATCTCCATCTTTTTTCCTGCCACAATGCACTGCGGAGGACATCATATACATCTCCTCTTTGCAACAACTTCTCACTGTTTGGGTCTGTGCCTTCAAAACATTTTTTTAATAGACAAAAATATTTGTATAATAAAGGCAACATGTAGACCAACCTGGATCCAAAGAACTGCCTTTTGGTGACTCTCTCTGATGATACTTGAAAAGACCTCAAACAAATATAAGTAGACCATTAATCTATGCCATCTGTCAGCCTTCTGCACAATCTGAAGAAGTTACCAACTCTAGATTGACTTGAAGGAGGGTTTTTTTAAACATAGACAAATCAAGATCACATGGACAGTGATGTGCAAAACTGGTATTGAAAACTGACTTAAAAACATGCATCTGATTAACAGAGAGGGAGATCAAAAGTATTCCTACAACTAGGGATATTGATTATCTAAGGTATGTCAATTTTTTGGAATGACACTACCAGAAGAAAAGTGAGCATAACATACGCTAATGGTCAAACTACTTCAAAGACAAGTTTTCTAGATCTTATATTTATTTCCACTGGAGGCTTAGGTTAATGACAGGGTCCTGAGGTTTTTTTATCAGTATCAAACTAACTTTTTCAGAAACAAATTTCCACTAAACCCTCACCTTTCAATCTGTGTGCACAATCCCTTAATGGAATTGATTGCTCATAGAACAAGTTCAAGCACAGATTTTAAAAGCAAAGCAGCTTCATTAAGTGGATATGTCATATTAACATTACATTTGTCCTGTCCTTTCAGAAGTATGAGATACCTTACTTCACAGTGACCTTCTCAAAAGGGCTCCTGGGTTAGCTATATGCAGCAATTTAATTTGCTAAAACTTCTTCCTCTTATTTCTGGGTATTCTGTCCCCTCTACCTCTTTACATTAAAAGTATTTTTCTTGGTGCTACATATAAATGTGACATCTCTGGAATTTATTTTATTTCAGTCAAGAAAAGAAGAGCACAGGAGCTCAAATAAATTATAACTCTGAATAATGCTAGTTATAAAAGAATGCCAAAGCTTCTTGGCGACCACATTTGTGAGCCAGAGCCCGGGAACCAGAAACTAATGTCTAGTAAAAGATGTTAGATTCTTGCTGCCAATGTCTGGCGAGAAAAATCTGCTCAGTAGATGTTTTACCTCATATGACCCAGTTGGCACTCAGAGCAAGGATGCCTAATCATCGGAAAGATAGTGCAGGTAAATTATAAGGAAAGCATGTAGTACTTCCCATACATCCTGTTTCTTGCATACTGTTGTTCTCTGGATTTTAACACTTGGCATTTATCCATAACAGTACTGTCAGGGGCTTATAGGAACCTCGATCTGCTTAAAATAGTGAAATATTTGAGATTTGATTCATTGCTGGCAGTAAATCCTATCCCAGAGGATTCAAGAGAGCTTCTGCTCTTCTTCACTGACACTGTGTCTCTGTGACTTTTCTTTCATAAGGGAGTGAAACTGTAAAGCCCCTGTATTTCTGTGAAAAAAGTAAACTTTCTTCCCCCTTGGCTTCTGCACTTCCAAATGAGAGGCATTTTTTCCTGCTTTGCTATCTCCTGAAAGTGATTTAAATTCCACAGGCTCTTGAGGGGACTTCTTTCTTTCTCCTCATAGCCACAGGTACCTGGGCAAGAAAGTGGCTTAATTTCCTGCTCTGGCTGAGCATGTGTGTGTGACAATATTCCTCTAAGGAAAAAAGGCCAGAGAAGGATACTAGCCCACCTTTTGTATATACAAACAAGGCTTATCATTCTTGTGATAGCCAGCCAACACACGAGTGACGCTGTTGCATTTTATTGAATGTCTGCAAAGATAGTGTACTTACTTGGTATTTGTGCCTCCTACTTCCAGAGGTGATGCTGAATATTGCCACCCAGTGTTGCCATAGAACAGGGTTGGATAGAGATGTCAGTTTAGACACGCATAAACCTCAAAGCACAGCATAAGCTGCAAGAGTGTGTCTTTCACTGACCAACACAGGGACACCAAGCAGTTGGTCCATACCCGCATTGTTATCTCCCAACACTTCAATGACACAGGCAACTGCCTATGTGGCCTATCCCACAGCCAGCTCTGAAGTTGAGCAAACAAAGGCATATAATGAATTTTACAGTGTTGTTTTAAGGGTCAAAAGCCATGATGTGTGTCTAATACCTGAAGCAGAGCTAGCCACATTTCAGCTCTTGTTCCAAAAAGTTGCGAGATCATGTTCTAGATTTTGGTGGCCTGTTAGAGCTATTATTGCTCAGCCCAGAGGCAGCCTTGAGTAGATCCTCACCTGTCTTGCCTGTGATGGAATGGCATGAGAGCAAAAATGGCCATCAAGTTTATCTGATTAGTTGCTAATTGGCAGTAACAGGAGCTCATATACCAGAACTGTGACACCAGCACCAAAGTGACATCTCTGAGAGCATGCCTTAGATGGCCTAAGAAATTAGAGATGGAATTTTACAAATGTCATTTCCCTCAGGCTATAAAGAAGCTATTTTCTGCACCACAAGCTCAGCATGCACAAATTGTCACAGCTTGGCAAACACATGCTCCCCAAAAAAATCTGAAAACAAACTAAGTCCCGTCTTCACTACTTACTCCTGCATGGATCTCCATCAGGCACTCTGTAACCTTGAGACTTGATCCTAGTAAGGCAAATTAGATGCATCTAGCTATTTTTAAAAAGCAGATACCAGCACATCTGTCTTGCCCAACTTGACAGAAGAGTGAAAATAAAGTACATCAATAACTCCTGGACCTTGGTAAAGGAACAAGATAAGCAAATTGATATTTGTGCCTACTTACTATAGAAAGCCATTCAAATAATGTGAATAAGACCTGAATTTCTTGAATAGAATTTCATTAACATTCCAAGGCAGCTCTACAAAGCCAAGAGATCAAATCAAAGCAAGAAGAGCATGCCCTAAGTGAAGCAGAATTCAAATTTTTTTTTTGATTGGCAAAATGCTAATCAAGACCAAGTTGCTTAGAGCTTGCATTGGTCAGCAGGGTACCCTCCAGGAGATCATTTCTCTATCATGCCCAAAATGTGCTCTGCTTTGGTATCAGCAGCTTCTGTGGTCATCAGGGAGGACAGTCCACATTAGGGCTGCCCAGCACATTTCGTCCAGCTGGCTGGAGACATGCTATATTTAAAAAAAAAAAAAGTTTTCAGTGCTGCTTGCAGTGTTCATGCCTGACAAGATTTCTGACTGACTATACAACTCCCAGATAGCAGAGACACAATTTTCAGTTTATAAAATCTGATGAATAAGCTGTCCCCTGGGGTTTGGCAGGACTTACTAACTGCCTGAGATCTGCTGTAACTTTCTCCACTTGGCCTAAGCTCTCTGATATGGGATGCCTGAAAGTCACACAATGAAAAGCCATCTTTAACCACTCAAAAGAGAAGACTGGTTTTAGAAACACTGAAAACTACAATTCCAGAAGGAGCACATGGGAACAGTTGCCATGAAAACCAGGCTATTGTCATAAATGACACACAAGTCTGGGAAAAAAAAAGGCCAATAAACTGAACGATATCATTGGTGAATGACCCACCAGTGGCACTCAGTTGAAAGCTTGGGGATAGCAGTTTGGATTTCACTCATTAAGATTTGCATGAAACTATTTTTCCCATCTGCTGTTATGGAATGTTATAGAACAACAGTGAGAACTTTTTTTTTAGTTCAGGTTCCGTATTTGAGTGCATTTTTTATGAAGCATGTGTTTGGCTAATAGTTGCAATTTCATCTTAGTGGACTCTTTGATGAAATGCATTTTTGAAACAGATGCTTGTGCTGATAGAGTGACATGTTCCAGGGTTAAGTGGGCCCTCCAAGACATAGCTCTGACTGCCTGCTCCTGGGGTCACTAAAGTACTTCAGTGGTTTTATTTTAGGTCCCTAAATTATACCCCTTCTGATAGTTCAGCCACATTCTTTTGCTTTCTAAGAGACTTTTCCTCACTTTACTGTGCAGAGGACAATGTTTTAACAATTCAGTCCTGAAAATTTTTCTTTTTTACAGAGGCATTATAATTAACCATATCCATGGGTTACATGTTGGTCCACCTGCCAAAAATCAATACATATACCAATTGTTAGTCAAATTTTTACAAGCCAGTAGTTTGCAGCCATTGTCTATTCTTCTTCAAATTCACCTTTCAGGTTGTGTTGTATGAGAATAAGATAAGACCAGATCCATGTAAGTGGAAGGCCCTTATCGTTGTCCCCTATGTCATAGTGTACAAGTACTTCATACTCCCTAAGATAGTTACCATTATTTCACTGCTGTAAAGTAGGTATAACATCTAGTACTCCTTTCACAGGTGACACTCCCTACCTCTTATGAGGTGGTTTTTGGAAGTAGCTCTACAGGAACACTAAAAAACCAGTTCCCCCGTTTTTCAAAAGAAACAAAGAGTACAGAACAAGTCCGTAATTCCCCTTTTTAGCTCTGAAGTGAGATTTAAATAGAGTACAGATGCCAAGTTCAGGTGGGGAATCTGACTTTGTTAAGCACTTATATACTCTCACTTTGCCAAGAAAGCGCCTCCCAGGAACTAAACCTATGTTTCTGCATGTGCTCAGGACATGCAGCTTCTGATTTGGCAAGGCTCATTCACCCCTAGTTCTACTATTCAGGAGTTTAATCTGATGTCTCTGGTAATCTCTACCTTCTGCTATAATCTAATTCACATATCGTTTGTAAACTGGTTTCGATAGGATTTATATATGGCAGGTCAAGCAAATTTGTAGTGTTAATAATGCTGCTTGAGGAGCATTAGCAGATCTCCGGGGTTTACTCCCGAGCAGTTCATCTAATTTGCTTGAAGTTCTTGAAAAAACCTCTATTTCTTCTGCTTATAGTTGTTGTTCAGACACCACTTTGGCTAAAGCAAAACATCTGGATCTCCTGAAGATGTTTCCAATATCTTCTCACCAGACAGACACTACTTCCTGTAGGGCAAAAATACTACTGATGAATTTTTCCTTATGAAAGCCAACAAGCATTTACCAGGAACCAGAAACCAACCCATCTGCACCACAGAAGACATAGGTAGAATACATTTGGAAGAGAATAAGGATACAGTTGTAGAAACAGCAGGGTTTGAGATCTAGGAGGCTTGGGGCTTTGTTTCAATGCTTCAGGAGAGGGAAATGAAGGATCAGAAAAGAAATGAAGGCATTATATTGCAGTTCCCTATAAGAAGCAATAAATAAATAATATCTGATATTCAGGTTACCCTGTATATGGGTATGGTGATCAATAATATGGCATGGTGATCAATTAACTGCGTCTATAGATTAAAGACTCTGGCAGGTTGAAATTCACTCCATTTATATTAAAGAACCAGTGGAAAATATTCTTAGTCCCAGCACCTGCTGTTGAATTCCCTGGCTTTTCTGTGGTTTTACTATTACATTTTCCAATTTTAAAAGAAGTGAAGCAGACTAGACACAAGATATTGTCAAGCACCCAAGGTAAATAGACTGGAAAAATATTAAGAAAATTATATGTAATTGTCTGTAATAGCAAAGGGAATATCAGGTGAACAATATTAAATTAAGAAATTTTAAAACAAATGTCAAAAATGTCTACTGAATCTTAATGGGTGGAATCTTTCTGTGTTCCTTCAACACGGAATATGGAATATGAATTAATATTAATTTATCAGTAGATTACTTACACATTTTTAATGTGAATCAGATTTCTCAGTTTCTGCACTTACAAAAATCACCTTTATTGGCCCCATATGAGAGCTTGGTGCCAGACCACCCAGTGACATGGCTTTACTTTGAAGGATGAAGGAAACTGTAGTCTTAAATTCTCATGCAAATGCTGATTCTCAAATTCCTGATTTACAGAATAGGAAGATGGAAACTCATAGCACTTTACAACAAAAACACTCTCTGCACCCAAAAGAGAAAAAAATCACTTGTGAGGTTCCCTTCTGGGTTTCTCTATGCTGCTCTGGGATGTTCCCTTAAAGGTAACAAAAGAGAGTTTATCTTGAAGGCAATTATCATACATCCACTACTTCCAGCCCAGGGCATTATATAGGTGCTTGAGAAGCTGAATCATTGAATCCGTTCTGCTGTTCTGGAAGGGAAAGACCTAAAATGGGAAAGATGGCCAGTACCATGTTAAACTACTTAAGAGGTCAAACAAAATCTGACTGCAGCCAGCAATGTTTGGATTTTTCCTTTGGCTTGGAGAACAAGCTGTAAATCATGCAGAAAATGTGTACTCTACAAGGGGTCAGAGGAAAAAACATCTGCCCATACTGGGCAGCCACTTCAGTTCCCTTTTGTTGCCAAGTTCCTAAAAAGTGCCCAGAAGCACCTAGGCTGAAGTACCAGGTCTCCTGCCTCTTCCTGGACTTGTGAGTTCATGTCTACCCCAGACCTTTGTACATTAAATGTGACATGAAATACGCAGAAAGAAGGGGAAGTGCACTCACGAAGCATTTGCTTGTCTTTCTCCTGACAAGGTTGCACCTCTTATGTTAAGTTCGAAGGGAATTGTGGAAACCTTGAGAGGGAGAGAAAGCTCCTCACTCACTCCTTTGCTGGTTTGCATCCAGGCCACAGGCTTAAAAATCAAGTATGTTCCAGCCTTGCCCTGAAATTTTGTCTACTTACAAGAAAGGAGATAAGATTCTCAGTTCAGTGGAGAGCATAACAACATCCCACTGCATTCACTCTCAGTAGAAAAGCCAGCAAAGCAGGAGGTGATGAAACCTCCCTGAAGAGCATGGCAGCATAGGAAAAGTGCACAACATAGGGACGTGTGGTTGCATTAACATTTCCTAACCCGTGTTTTTCCTGTGAATATATATTAAAATATATACATGGATTTGTGTATGTGTATTTATCAGTCTCCAAAGCTACCAAAAATTACAGCATTTGTCAGTAACAGCAGGGACAGACTTTAACAAAATCAGCTGTTCTGAGCCACACTGAAAAGAAGAGTTGTTTCGTGGCTCAAATGCATCTGGGACTGATTTCTGACAGGGTAAAGCAAAGAAATATAAGGAGGACTCCACGGTGTGCTAAGCACACTGAACTTCACAGCTACCTGCACTCATGACATTTTTGGTGTTTCAATATGGTCTGAAGTGGCAGGAGTCTGCAAAGAGGATGGAAATGATTTCTCATTTTTCTCTGAATGTGCTACCTACCAACCTGGCTTTACTGAAAAGAATTTACATTGGAGCCGGCCGGAGTATTTGGCTGATACACTGGCTTCCTCCCTTCACCTTGAACTTCTTTCCCCTAGGCATAGAAAAACTCAGCAGTCTGCTTAAAAATGAAGAAGTCATGACACCTAGCGGTGAGTTAAACAGCGATGATAACTTCTATTTCCTACAGAATTCACCCTTGTTTTTCATAGTCACGTTGTTCTCGGTGCGATTGTAATGTGGGAGGTGTGGACATTAGCCCCATGACTCCAGATATCCAGGCAGCCCTTCATTTCTTTTACAGTCCCATGGGATGTGTGTGTGATGTGTGCGTCTTGTTGCATCAGACTGCTGTGCCTCTCCACAGAAGGCACCATTTGTCAAGGCCCAGCGTGCAGCTTCTGGGCATGCTCTTTATTGAACATGACATTTTGAATAGCCATTTATACTGAGATCAGGTTAAGTGCTTCGACTTTGGAGAGAAAAGGGAGCATGGCAGAATCCTGGCGTAAGACCAAGTGGGAATTTCAGACTTTTTTTCTTGTCGAGCACTTATTCACCAAGGCTGTTTTTAGAAGGTGACTCAAAAATGTGTTGGTATGGCATGCAGCAAATTCCTGGCAGGCAGTTTAAACTGACTCAGTTGCTGGCAAATTTTTTTGCTTTTGAAGACTACTCGGAGTCTGCCTTGGTCAGCAGCAGTCAAAAAGTACATACTGGCTGCAATACCATGACAAGAAGTCGCACTGAAAAGCAGTAAACCAGTCTAGACATGTGCAAAAAAGTTACAGGTTCTTTCCAAACAGTGGCAAGACTTCGAGATGTTTTGGGGTTTTGTTTTTTTAGGGAAGCAGAACAGTGTTGAGTTGTGCTAATGGTAACTAGGCTGCAATCACCAAGTGGCAAGCTTTCTTGGCTTGTTGAGCTAGCTGGTTGGGGTCCTGCCATTTTTTATCACAAGAATGAGCTTCAGTACAAGAAATTTCAAGTCAAAACATTACTGTATGTTGTTCGGGAATCTGGGTGCATGCTTCTTTGCATCTGTAAGAGCTGTTAACGGTGCAGCCTCCCAGTTTCATGTCCATATTTGTGCATACTATATCAAGCATACTTTGCATTGCCTTCAATGAGACAAACTCCTTCCTCCTCCTCTGTCTTTCAGAAGAGATACATGATAAAATTACGTGTTGTAACCAAGAAATGGAAAGTAGATTACTTGAATATACATGATTTTCTTCATCTGAAGATTTATTTTACCACATGTCCACATGTATTAGTACCTGTAACTTCCCCAGTTTGCTGTCTTGGGTATAATTAACACTTCTACCACCAGAGTGTCTGGATATAAGGCAAGTGAATATAAAAACATCGGTTATGCCCAAAATGTTCCAGTTTCCATCCCTTGAATCATCAGCATGTGACCTATTCTTTGCCAATATTAATAACCATTTCTCATGGCTTTCAAACAACGCAAACTATTTAAAAATTAATTCTGTTTACAGTACCTTCTAGAGGAAGTATTTTGTAAAAGTGAATAACTCAAACTGACTAGTGGCTACCCACAAAATATGAGTATCCAGTAACAAAATGAATCATTTAGCACTAGTTGGCAAGGAATGGACATATTGTTGGAGAAAACATCAAGTGGAGATCAGATCCAGCAACTGGGAGTCCTGGGTTGTCTTTCCACTGTACCATACATTTCCCATGCTTCTCTGACACAGGCAGGCCTAACTGCACTGGTGTGGACAGTTTATGGGCCAAGTCATCCCAGATAACACCTTTTACTTTTTTACACTGGACTGAAGTGGGCCTGAAGTTAAGTGCCCAGCTCACCTACAATTCCTAGAAACACTTGCAGTCATGATTTGGAGCCCATACGTGTGATAGTTTATCCTTTGCCTTTGTTTTTCTCCTCTGTAAAATGGAGATGGCCACCAATTAATGCATGACAAGTTTGTCTGAAGTCCCTGCTATAAGCCAAGGGCTAGTATTACTTCAGTGATGCCACTGCCATTGCTGAAGAGAAGCAAAACAAAATGGAAATGCAGTACTAATGCTGGCAGCCTTATAACCTGAAATATGTAATGCAGTCCTGGACAGAACAAGTGCAACCTCTGGCAGAGCAGAAAGTTAGGTTCTGCTAAATCCTTGTGTGATACTTGTCCATTTTGTATTTGACATTGTTGCTACAGATTCTAGGTATCCCCAAAACAGTCACAAACAGAAGTAAAACTTTCTTCATCTAGTCTTTCACCAGGAGAAATAACACGACAGATTCATAAGGGAAGGGAAGTTGCACACTACTTAGCATGGCTGTGCTAGCCAAAGCTTTTGGAGTGCCAAACTGAAGAGTTGAATTTGGGCTGTAGGTCCAACAACAATGAAATGTTTGATCATTCTCATGCCAGGCAGGACTGTCTGCTATAGCCTGTGTTACACAGGTACACCAGAACCCCTGCTGTCTCTTGCTCTTGCATTTTCATGATTCCCCTACTGACAGATGGGACATACCAAGAGTTGTGAGGTCTAAAGTAACTGTCAAGGATGGCACTGAGGAGTAAATATCTAGGGGATATTCATTTGCATAGGACTTGGAATGCTCAGCTAGGATGTGCTTTTTAAGCTACTCTCTGTATTGAGGTGATACGGACAGTGGATTCCTAGTGTATCAGACTCACTTGCATGGGTAAACTGCAATCACAGAATCACACAATGTTTAGGGTCAGAAGGGACATCTAGAGTTCATCTAGTCCAAACTCCCTGTTCAAAGCAGGCTGAACTAGAACAGATTGCTCAGGGCCATACTCAGCTGGGTTTGAATATCTCCAAGGATGGAGACTCACAACCTCTGTAGGCAACCTTCTCCAGTCCTGAATCACCCTTGCAGCAAAAGAAGAAGAAAAAAAGAGTATTCTGATGTTCAAATAGAATTTCTTGTATTTCAATATGTGCCCGTTGCCTCTTGTCCTTCCACTGGCTACCACTGAGAAGAGACTGACTCTATTTTCTTTACACCCACTGTATCAGTTATTCATACCTATTATTAAGAATTCCCTCTGATTCTTCTCTTCCCAAGGGTAAACAATCCCAGTCCTTAGACTCTCCTGCTTTGTCAGGTGCTCCAATCCATTTGTCATTTTTGTGGCCCTTCACTGGACTGGCTCCGGTATGTTTATGTCTCTCTTGTACTGAAGAGCTCAGCACTGGACCCAGCACTCCAGATGCAGCCTCACCAGGGATGAGTGGAGGGGAAGGAACAACTCCTTTGACCTACTGGCCATGCTTTTCCTTATGCATTATTCCATTATTATTCCTTATTCCATTATGGACCAAACAATGACATGTTTTCTGCATACACATTTGGGCCACCTCTCAGACCTACATTTCTTAGTCGACAGCAGAAAGGAAAAGTCACTCTTTCCTAGTAATAGAGTGAAATCCTTCTACAAAAACACAACTGCATGCTCCAAAGACCAACAGAAATGATACAGGGGGTTAACAGTCTAAAAACAGGAAATACCCCTAACTAATACTCTATGTCATCACATAACCTAGATTTCAGTTAAGAATTTGGGTGTTGTTTTAGATAACAAAATACAACATGTGTTTGTCATTAATCTTCTTGAACATTTGTTTGGCCAGAAACTGTCTGTGATCAACCCACTTATGTAAACAGGTCTATGCTTCAGACAGAAATAGTAAGATGTTATTCCAAGTACTTACATTATAGGGTATCTCTCCTTAACTCTAATGAGATACATTTAATGACAGCCTTGGTATTGGTGGCTGTACTCCAAGGTCTTTCATGTTCAGTTTAAATTTCAAAATTAAATAAAAATTTATCTTTCATGAAAGGGGAAAAATATTACCTCCAAAAATCTGCCATTTTTTCCTACTCTGCTTGAGGTTTCAATATCAAACACTTTTGCATCTGGCTCACAAAGAATGGAAAAGCTTTTTCATTTTTCATTACCAAATGGCAGATGCTGCATTCATTGCAGCTGAACACCCTGGAGAGGTTTCCATTCATCATTTAATTTTTCACAGGTATAGGATCATATACAAAAATGAATGAAAAAAAATTAGAAAAATAAGCTTTGTTTATTTAAGGAAAATGAATGCTACGTTGTATTTGTCTCAACTAGTTCTGCACACAATTGGTGTATTTCGTTTATTTTTGAAAATGGAGTCACATAAACTATCAAAAATTTTATTTTCAGAATATCGGGGCAGTAAAATAAAACATGCAATTTCTTGCTCCCATAGTTAGCGTCTTCATGCATGTTTCAGAACAAAACAAGAACAACCAAACAGCTTTTTTTGTCTCCATTTTCTCATTTGTAAAATGTAAAATACATCTAAGAACTAGCTAAGAGCCATATATTTACTCACTGCTGGGGATATTAGTTCTTCCCAATCAGGAAGAGTTAATGCTTGAAGGTTAATTCAAGGCTTTAAACTGTCTGATAGGAATCGTGTCCTGATAACAGGGAGTCTCAAGTTGCAATAAACACAGCCATTATAAATATTTATTATTGATTTAGAGCATTGAAGATGATTAGTCTCAACTGCACCCATTCCAGAACACAGTATCTCAATCACATCACATATTTTGGACATTGTCCTGAAATGCTTCCAAAAATTGTAGAGATACAGAGCTCTTGAGATATGGTTTTGCTTTGGTTTGTTTGTTTGGTTGGTTTTTAACCTGGAATTTGGTTTACCTGTAAAAATTGTTTTAAGAATTTCTTACGAAGTCCTACTTACAGTAGCTGGGGAAATGGTACAGGAAAGACTATGTTGATAGACATATAGAGTAATAAGGAAGGAACAGAAGCTAGATGGAACAGAGTGAAGGAGAAAAAAGACAACTGCACTGGCTTTTAAATTTAATGTTTGAAATGCCTGGAGGGATGAGAATAAAATAGAGTTGCTTTTGTAGGTGGAAATTGATTTTTGTAGCTTTGAAAGGTGACAGCTGCTATAAATGACATGGCTGCTTCTTCTCCCTCCTCTTGGCAGAAATGTTCACTTCACCAAACATGCTGCCATTCAGCTGTGTTTTAATTGGTTTGATGCATTTTAAAGCCAGATCTGCAGAGCTTGCAGCCAGAGAATCAGAAATGCTGATAAACAAAATGAGCTGAAGTCAGGCATCCCTTTCCACTTCCAAAAGTATTAATGCCAGTACTTTTCCATTTGGACTTCTGTCCTGGTATACTGAACTGAACAGTTATAAGTTTTCAATATACTGTCTTTTTCTGCCAAATATTGCTCTGTGGTCCCTTAATTTATGCATTTTAGCCTGCCACTCTGCTGTCATGACAAAGTTTCATTTAGAGATACTGTCCCATGAGTATCTGCAAGTGATTGAGACCCATAGAAGTCTAGATTGGTTGTCTGGACTTGTTGGAAATTACAAAAATCTAACTTAGCCTGTTACATAAACTTG
Organism: Scolopax mira; assembly: GCA_004320125.1. Lineage (NCBI taxonomy): Eukaryota > Metazoa > Chordata > Aves > Charadriiformes > Scolopacidae > Scolopax > Scolopax mira. Next base: position 87,959 of record BJBW01000218.1, read on the forward strand.
TTTTGAAAGCAAAAAGAAATTAGAAGCAGATAGATTGGCTGGTATAAAACAGATAGGTTAAAACAATTGTGATAGTGATTATTTACAGCTATTGAAGTCATGCGATGATTACGACAATGAGAAAAATGGGAGGAAATTTTTGTAGCTGAAGTCAGCAAAATGTGTCTTAAGTAATGTTCATGGAATGTGATTATCAGCTTTCATGTTGTTTGTCTGAGGATCACTGAACAGAGGCAGTGCAAAACTCACTCATTAGGAAGAGCTAATGTCATCATTGTTGTCATCCTAGTGTATCTCAGAGGGATCCATCATTGCACTTCCAATAGAAGCCTGCTCTGGTGCTAAACCAGGATTTTGGCTGGATTTACTCAGTGAGAAAAACTCACCTGTGAGTCCTCATTTCTCGAGTCCCAGCTCTGGAACGCACTCACTATCTGAATAGCTTTGGGGACAAAAATGTTATAGGTACCAGCAAGTGAGGTCTTAAACATTTTTTTCTAAAATAGAGCTCAAAATCCAGACAGCTTCAAGGCTCCCTTTTACAATTTGAAAAATCAGTCTTCCAGGATTCAGTATTCCTAGACTTCAAATATATATATATAATTTTAAAAAGGCAAGCAGAGCCAAACACCTCCAAGTTTGTAGCCAAGATAATTTTGTTTTGATACTGCTAAAACATAACATTTAGATTGCTGGGGGTTTTTATCATCCAAACCAACTTTCTCATCCAAAACCAACTTCAGATTTTCTTTCTTTCCTTCCTAGGTGTTATTATTTCCTTTCTCCTCTTCACTCCATTACTCTCCAATTTTCATCTTAAGGAAGATCACAACCATGAAAAGCTCCATAGTTCAGCAGCATGGGAAGGGTGGAATCTCCATGAAAGGTCCAGTACACTTATGTTGTAGAAATGGGCTGGAAGAGTGTGGATTACTTGGAAATAGGATCTTAGCCATAAAAAAAATCTCTATAATGGAAGAAGAAGTAAGCTGGGCAATGACCAGTTACTTTAAATATTACTGGTTTTCTTTTAAGTATGATAGATTTTCTTCATGTTCTACTCTGCAATGGATGACATTTAAGCTTTCATGATCATCATACCAAGCTTACATCTGGAGGATCGTGTAAGTCTGACACTTGCTCTGGATGTTACTGTTTCAATAAGTAGAGATCTACAACATGTTTATTAAATTTCTGTTAGTTTCTATCTAATTTATGAGGGAACCAAAAGAGTTATATAATTTTAGAAGGGGATTGGCTGAAGTCTTTCCCTGAAGTAGTACTGACTGTCCTGCAAGAAAACCTGAAGTCATGTCAAATACAGACCAAGTGGACTGGGCCTGAAACTGTTTGCAAAAAACTGCAATTCAGATGGAGGTTTGAAGTGGTCAGTGCCCAAAGTGGTCTTGGTATGAGACAGCCTGGGAAAGGAATTAGTTTTCTTTTTCATAATGGGAGTTATCTGAATTAGTTTATTCTACACATGGTACTGTCAGTAAAAATATAAAATGCTTAATGTTCTATTTTTAAGGACCTAAACCACTGACCATTTCTGCATATCTTTTGAGTGTTCAAGTTGTCTGAAATCTGACTATCCATACAGCTTTTGCAAATGGGCCTGTCTCTCCAACGGGCCTCTCAGTGATCCAGACCAAAGTCCTGACCAAAATCCTGAGTTTTGAGGACATTACCTGCTAACAATGCTGTTTTGAAGACATTACCATGCTAATATCTGTCTTTTGCTGTGTATTCTTGCCCACAGAGACAGAGAGCCACGTCTGCCTAATGCTCTTTAGTAGTAGGCACTTTTTCAGTTTCCCGGAGCTGTGCCTGTGCTCAGAGCAAGCAGCCAGACTGTTCTCAAACTATGCTCAGGGTCACACTAAGGAAACACCCTCTTGGAAGCTGCTCGGCTCTTTGTTCCTTCCATCAGTCTAAAATAAATGTCATTGAAAGTGTCTCATTCCTCTTTGTGTACGCAAAGACCATGGGAACACTTACAAGTCAATCTCTTTCAGATACCACATACAAAATCAGAGGAAATAACAGTGTTTGGGTCTTTCAAGAAAATCCAAAGTGTCCAGATTTATTTGGCAGACATTCCCACTTTGTTTTTCCAGGCTGAGAAGCATGGAAGTACCCTTTCCACCTCCCTGTCACTCACAAGTTCAAGGCTGATGATGCCTGGACTCAGTGATAAAATATAGAAGTGAATGGAAAAACACGTCCAGCTGACCCAAAGGGGAACTGCCTCCTCTACCTGCTGCTGTCTTCCTCCACTTGTTTTACCTTCATTCTTAAGGTTAAGTGACTCACTATTTTCTTCTGACATGTACTTATCTTCTGTTTTTACTGTGCGCACAGCAAATCTCTGATGCTTGTGGGACTGTTCCAACTTCAATAAAATTTCATTTTCCGAAGGTTATAAGATTCCTCAAACTCCAGTCAAAATCTGAAGCCAGAGGGGGGTCCAGTTTGCATAAAATCAAAGTTGTGTCACAAGCAAGTGACACATACGGCTCATTAACAAAGTTCTCAATCTGAAAGTGTTATTTTCTATGTGGGAAAAGTCAGCTTAACTGACTATAAACTGTTGCTGAAATTTTATCTGGAATTATGCACACAGTCCTGGCTGGCGTAAGCAGAAAATATTTGTACAGACATCCATTGTCTTGACCCACAGACAGAGTTCAAACAAACACTGATGGGAAAATCAAATTAGGAGTACAGGATATTGTCCTTCATTCTCTGCATTCAGGCTATTCACATGGCAGAATCTGAAATTTATATGGCATTTTAATTGGTTGTAAACAAACGCAAAATGATTCCAAGGTTGGATCTGAACAGATTTCATACATGAATATTTAATATTCATAACATTTGCCAGGAGGATGACTCTGCATGTTGAAACTTTGCATTCATCTGCAAAACAAGGAAAGCAACAGAGGTGAACAGCGGAAACTTATCCAGAGTGCCCTATAAATACACTTCATGTGCTCCTCTGTGTTGTGCTATAGTGATACAGAAAATAGCTGAAGTACTTACTTTTTCACTAATACTATGGATTATTCTATTATTCTATTATTCTATTTTTCTCTTTAATTTTTCTATCTGTATCAACCTCCATGCAAGAAGACGAATCTGGTATAATAAAAGAATTTAGCACTGTGAAAAAAATTCTTAGCCTAGTTGGCCGAACAGAAAAGTTGAGAAGAAAAAATTATTTTGGAAAACCTGACACAGGAAATAAAAAATGAGGGTTGATTCAAGCATTTTTTTTTTGTCCCAACTATCAGTATTTCCTTTAAGGTTTGGCTTTAAAAGGGTTTTTTTTTTTTACATTTAAAAATATATATGCATTTCAAGTTATAAAAAGAAAGAATATAGAATCGTGGAATCATGGAATTGTCTAGGTTGGAAGGGACCTTTAAGATCATCTAGTCGAACCATCAACCTAACTCTGTTAAAAGCAAAACAAAACAAAACACCCCACACGACTAAACCATGTCTCTAAGCACTATATCGACCTGTCTTTTGAATACCTCCAGGGATGGTGCTTCAACCAGTATTTCATTTTAAATATGCGAGTGGAACATGGATGAATACGATGAAATAATGGCAATGCTATTTACCAGCCTCACAAACAGCTCAAAACTATGATTTCTTGCTTGCTTTCCTTTCTTTACAGCAAATAATTCTCTTCAGTCTCAAAAATAGTCCATAAAGGGATCATGAAAGTATTACCTTACCCTTCATCAGTCCCCAGTTAACACCTGCCTCTCTCCAAAAACAACCAGAAAGCATAAATCCAATATTCATCCCCAAATCCAATCCCTATGCTACCCCAGAACAGGCAGTACCACATTTCACCACATCCTCCTTTCCAGCCATACTGAAATGAATAGTAATTCACCTTTCTTGATGTCAGTCTTCATCTCCGTGTTATAGAAATCCACGATGATCACAGAGCAACTACTGAAGACCTAAAGTAAATCCCAATTCAAAATCTTGTCTGGGGTCTTATTCATGCCCCAGTTTCTGTCACACACTACATACCTGCTCTTCACGATTGAAAAGATCAACAGTGAAATGGGAATTTTTGATCTCACAGAATCCAGCAGTAGAACAAGCATTTCAGACTTTGTTTACCTAAAACATAGCACCAACATAACTCTGCTTTCAGTAAAAACTTTACTTGCTGACACAGAAAGCACACACACTGCCTAACAGTAGCTTTCATCCTGCCCTACAGAACTAAAAAACTCCAATAATAAGCTGACTATTGCAGCACCCCCACACACTTTCCTGAACTGCAATTTTAAAATTAAGTCTAAATTTCTTCATAAGTTCCAAAAGAACATAAGTTCCAAAAAGATCTTTTCCTGTGTTAGAACCACTCTTTGTTCTAGGCTTCAATACCTTGCAAGAAACCACACTAATATTTGAATTTTGCTGCACAGATCCCTAGCTCCAAATTCAGTCTTATTGGACACCATATCCCAAACCCATTCAACTCTTCCCGTGATGGCATTGATCATCCCTTACACACATGTAGGACCAGACACAACCTGTTAGGATCCTGCAAGAAACTGACTATCTAAATTCAGCTTTCTTTACCTTAAACCTAAACACAATTTTAGCCAATAAACAAAATCAAAACCCCCCAACTTGAACACCCTAAAAATTAGGTTTAGAGAGAAACATACATCTTGCTACAAATCATAGCCCACATGCTATTCATACAAAACTGAGTAGGTCCACCTTGCTGTTCCAGCTTCCCCTTTCCTGGATCATAACATAAGCATTAATCATAAGGAAGTTTTCTAAATACTGATCCGTACTACAGAGTTCATGCCACAATGATTGACTTCTCTGGTACCAAAGTTTGCTCTTCTTCCTTAGTTTCTTAAGGAACTAATGTAAAACTAAGACCTTAACCATATTTAACCAGACCTGTGATCCTAAGCCACACTAAGTCAATGTCTTTAGTCCAGTTACTGTTTTCTGTCAAGGATGAATTATTCGTTTTTCATTGCTAAGAAAGCTAGTCTTGAAACTGCACCCTGAGATTGGCAGGATCCAGCAACAGGCACCTCTAATTTCCAAATGGAAGCCAGATATCCAAGTATGTCCTCCACTTGCAGGTAATCTTACCCTGTCCTAAACCAGTACTGTCCAGATGATGTTGACCTCAGCAAGCACCAACCCTCTCTGCAGTCATCCCTTCTCAGGGATCCAAGACTCAGTTTAGTTCTCCATGCTTTCTTTTGCAGAAAAAAGGAGTGCTACCCTTAGGATAGGCTTCTGGACATACTAACAACAGCCACAAACTTCCAAATTTATGCTAAGCTAAGTAGCTTTCTGACATCCACCCCAACTATGTCTCTGAATTCTGTAGGACCTACCAGTAAATTCAGGTCCTTGTCCTCCTCTGCCCCAAACTCTGTCTGCATAACTGCTAGATCTGTAGTCCTCTAACATCCTAACCATTGACTTCATTTCTGCAAAATTTCCCCTAAACAAGAGTAAAAGACACGTAGGATTCAACAATACATTTTTGTTAACAACCTCTGCTGTCTTCAAACCTGATCCTTCACCCAACCCTGATATTAATAATATCTTACTGTAATAATAATCCTACCCATCCTCTTTTCAGTTCTATAGCATAGAGGCTGCACTCTTTCTTGGCAGTCTCAGCCCTTGCCATGATGGACAGGATTCATTAATACTCCTAGTTCTCTGTCCTCTTCTTCCTTGCCCCCTAACTCCAAACATTTATATCATTAGAAACTTATCAAGTCTCCCAGATCAGAGTCAATCATCCTTACAGACATCCTTACACCTCTCCAGAACCCCACAGTAAAAGCAGCTCCCAAATCCCAATCCTAACCACAACCAAGGCAGTTACTTTCATTATAGCTAGTCAATCCTGTTGCCTCTAAGGTGCATCCTTAGATCTTCACTCTTATTAAAAAAACATCTGAAATAAGGCCTGCTGTGTTATACTGATAAAAAGTTCCACAGACTGCTTTCCTAAATCCAGACCATACATCCAACCTTTATACTGTCTTTACTAATAACGCTTTTGCCACCAGTTCCCATCATGAGCCAGAATGCATAAGTTCTCGCTATCACCAGCCCTCATCCTAGACCCACCACATTGACAAGATCCTGCAGTAAATATGCTTGTCCATCTCTTCCTTTCCTGAACCCTAACCTTAAGTGTTAACACAGCTCACCCCTGCCACTTCAGGGCCATCACAGCCATAATTGTAACCTTAACTGTGACCAGTTGCTTCCCTCTTCCACAGAACTAATCACCTGGAGACTTGTCCTGGTCTCAGGTAAAACCGAACCATTTTTGTGTTCTGTAATTTTGCATTTTAGTTAGGCCTCCTCTAACTCTCTGAAATTAA
>BJBW01000218.1:98280-127995 GCA_004320125.1 Scolopax mira
TTTCTAATCCAAGCCAGGATGCCATTGGCTTTCTTGGTCACCCGGGCACACTGCTGGCTCATATTCAGCTGCTTGTCAATTAAAACCCCCAGGTCCTTTTCTGTCAGGCAGTTCCAGCCACACTTCCCCAAGCCTGTAGCAGTGCAGGACCTGGCACTTGGCCTTGTTGAAGCTCATACCATTAATGTTGGCCCGATGATCCAATCTATTAAAGTCTCTCTGTAGAGGTTCCCTATCCTCATGTGAATCAACACTCCTGCTTAACTCCTGCAAACTTGCTGATGATAAACCCTATGTCCTCATCTAGATCATCAATAAAGATGTTAAACAGAAATGGTCCCAACACTGAGCCCTGAGGCACACCATTTTTGACTGGCCACCAGCTGGATTTATATCCATTGAGCACCACTCTGGGACCTTCCAGCAAGCCAGTGCTTGATATAGTAGATTGGCATCACATCCAGGTGATGTGCAGCCAGTTTTTCCACAAGAATTCTAAGGGGGACAGTTTCAAATGCTTTTTGAAAGTCCAGGTATACAATATCCATAGCCTCTCCCTCATCCAATAATCAGGTCATCTTGTTATAGAAGGAGATCAGGTGCATCAGACATGACCTGCCTTTCATAAACCCATGCTGACTAGGCCTGATTCCCTGGTTGTCCATTTTGTGGCTTGTGATGGCTCTCAAGATCACATGTTCCATGACCTTCCCTGGTATTGAGGTCAGACTGACAGGTCTATAGTTTCCTGGATCTTCCTTTTTGCCTTTCTTGTAGATGGGTGTTACATTTACCACCCTCCAGTCTATTGGTATCTCCCCTGTTAGCCACAACTTTATGTAAATGATGGAAAGTGGTTTGGCAAGCATGTCTGCCAACTCTTTCAGCACTTCACGTCCGTCCTGTTGTTGGAGACAGAGCTTGGTGAGAGAACCCCTGTACTGACTTCACACTCTTGTACCCTTCTTATGTCTGGTGGGCAGAGAGGGAAGGCAGAAGAGAACCAACATGGTGGAGACCCAGAGTCTCATGGAAGACATTTTTGGCAAGAATTTTTCCCTCTGCACAGAGCCTGTCACTGCAAGAGAGATACGACCACTGTGAACAGGCACATGAAAAGCCTCGTGTCTGGATGTAGCACTGATGGAACCAGATATGCCTACATGAGGGGAACACCACTGTCTGGTAGGACAGCTTTTCTTGTCCAGGTGCTCCAGGGAAATATCACAAGGTTTCCCCATCCAGGTATGCCTGCACTGTTTCTGCCAGGGCTGTGGAAGAGATGGGCAAGGTCAGGAAGTGCTGTGTCCTTCCACGATTCTGGACAAGGCTACCACAAAGGTTGCAGAGGCTGATGGCCCTGCCCATGTCCCTCTTCCCAATTCCTTCTTCCCTGTGTACCTCCCATCAAAGGAACTGAAGCCAAAATGGGTGTTTCTAGACATTTGACATGTTTCAAAATTTACAGTAAAAGACAGTAAGAAATTACTGGCCACTTTGCTACAAAATGGAAAGTGCTAATGCTCTTGTCTTTGCCTCTCACCTAGTTGAACTATGGCTCTGTGAGACACAAACTTAGTTACTATTTTACCCAAGACTAAATTTTGGGCATTATATGCATCTTCTTATCATCACCTTAAGTAAGACTGAATCTCTAGGATCTGAAACTATAAAAAGGGAAGATTCAGATTAAATATAAAGAAGAAGTGTTTTATTAAGAGGGTGGTCAAACACTGGCACATATTGCCCAGAGAGGTGGTAGATGCCCCATCTCTGGAAACATTCAAGGTCAGGTTGGACAGGGCTCTGAGCAATCTGATCTAGGTGAAGATGGCCCTGCCCATTGCAGGGGAATTGCACTAGATAACCTTTAAAAGTCCTTTCCAACTCCAAACTATTCTATGATTTATGACTATCCATCTTCAAGTAGCTGAAAGTACCTGTGTCTTATGATAAATAGACCAGCACTTTATTCCTGTTTTAAAGAGCAAATGGATATAATTTTATCTGTTCCTAAAGTAAAACTGTGGGAGCTCATTTTCAAATGTTCTTCATTATGGCCTCTAAATTTTCACCTGCAATTCAGATCATCCAAATTCCAATTTAAGTGCAAATTCATAGAATTTTTCTATTTAAAAAAAAAAAAAGAAGCAAAGGAAGAAGGAAAATTATTACCGATGGGAAATATTTTCCTACATTTACAGTAAAGGCAGAATGTTTACATTAAACTGCTGGATTTACTTCAAGCAACTGAAGTCTGAAGATGAAATCAAGTTAGTAGTGACAATATATTAGTTTGCATAGCTATTACAGCTTTTGTTTAAAGTTTACTAAAATAGCTCGCACACCATTCAAGCACAGCTTACCCAAGTTCCCAGCCACTTCTAGAGCAATGCGTATCCTGGACCAGTAGAGAGCAGCACTAGCTCAATGCAAAAGTTGCCCTACTTTTTTCCTCCTTTATTCACCCAGTAACTAAAGTCAATAGGAGTTCCCCCCCCTATCTTTTTCAAGAAGAATACCTGGCCTCGTTACTGAATGTTTTGCTGTGAAGTAAAATTTAAGCATAAGTTTTATAGCTGGCAGAAATCTCTAATGATCTCTCTACTCACAGGCACCTATTGTGCCTGTTTTCTTCTTTCTAGGGTACCTTTTAACTGGGAGACTCTCTAACTTTTCTCACAGACATAGACAAGACAGAAATTAAATGTGAGACTGGCATGCAGACGAACATGCCATGTTGCCTGCAGCGTTTAACGTTGCTTTTTTATAGACTGACCAAGATGCGAATCACAGAACTCCACCAGCCTTAGAAAGTACACAGGAAAACAGCATCTTTGTCCAAAAACATATTTCATCTTACCTTAAACACATATGACCCATGCATGAAGGTAGAGAGACTCTTGTTAAGGAGATAAGCCGCAGATTCTACACTACTGTTCACAGAGTATAATCACAGGAGGAGGCTGGTGCTTCCTTTCTACCAAGGGATTGACCAGCAGAAATTATTTACTGCCTAATTCATAAGATGCAGTGAATTGCTCTAAAGCCTTCATTATTTCAGCTTTTGCATTAATTCTGGCTTGCATTCCTGAGACCTACGTCATCCCCATATACGTTCTGGGATCTGGGCTGTCCTTGGCTGCCATGCCCAGGCTGGCCCTGCTCGGCTCACTCCAGTAGCAAGGGGCTTACAAGGCCCCTGCCCTACTGTCCTTGTTATCGTGCTCAACTCCCCAACCTTTAGGGAACAGCTGGCCTTTGCCATGTCCTGACAGTTACCCACCTCACAGCAGCTCAGAATCTGCAGAGAATTGATATAAAGAAACATTTAAGTTTTCCTTTGTATACCGCCTCTAGCTCCTTGCTTGCACGAGTCCTGTATATTTAAGGTTTTTTCAAAGTGAGTCACAAGAATTTTTCCAAGCCAGGTTGCTTTAATTAGAAGATTTTTTAAAAAACATTCTGTCAAATAGACTGTTCCCACACTTTTATACCCAGAAATTCAGAACTGTAGTCAACACATTCTAGGCAAGAAGTAGTTACAGATAAGATGGCTTTCCTAGCTTCACAGTTGTAGTACCACTGCTTCAGCAGCTAGGCAGAGCTTTCTTAACCCTTTCAGGGAGTCCAGGTCTGGACAACAAAGTAAGAGATTATAAAAAAAGTTTATATTCAGTTTTTCCACCAGATAGATCTGTAACTCTTGGGGTAACATCATTCCTCCTACTTTATTGTAATTCTCTTCTGACCCACAAGTTAGTTTACCTATAACCTTTTTAAATGGAGATTTGTGCTCAAAGAGCCTTGAATTTCCTGAGACATATGCACAGATTTCCTGTCCCTAGACTTTAAGGCCTTTACAAGTTCAGCCTTTTTGCATTCTTACCTGGCAAGGAAAAGTATCTGGCTAGTGTGTGAAAGGTTCACCTACAGTGTTGATGGCTAATTCTGGGTCATGTCATTGTGTTACTTTGGATTTGAAGACCTCACAAAGTTGGTGTATGCAACGTCTTCTTCACAGGCACTGAGCGTTAGGCCTGTCATCTCATAGTGAAATTGACCTTTCATTGATGGCTCTTTATGGATTATGGGTTGTTGTTTTTTGAGTTGGGGGGTGTCAGCTATTCCTTAACAAAATAAGGAAGAAATGTAGCAAACGAAAATTTCCTACCAGTAATTTTATTGCTTAGAAATATGTCACCTTATGTGACACTTTTCATGTTCCAGTCAACATCATTGTGTTTCCAGACACAATTTTTGGCGGCTTTCCTCCTCCTCAACCTATGTGCCTCTTTTCTTCCACAAGCAGAAAAGAGCAAAAATAATTCATGGCAGGTGGGGTTTTCAGACATGACTAGCATTAAGTTAGACCAAAGCTAAACATTTTTGGAAACCATACCAAATTGATTGTGTACATACATGCCAGCTATTTTTCTTTTAAAAAGTACCAGATGGCAAATTAAGAACTACACAGAATCAAAAATCGTAATTATTTATTGCAGAACAGTTTCAGAAATTAGTTACATTAAGTACAAATACGGTTTCAGTTCTAGTTGTGTCAGAACACTCTTGGAAAATGAAATACAGAAGACAAGACCTCTTATTGTAAGAGTGCCATGTGGTGAGTGACTGGTATTCAAACCGATCCAACATGTACAACAGCATAAGTCAAACCACTACATACCACAGCAGTTGGAGGCAAATATTTAGCACACACAACCATGTTCCAGCAGGACATTGTAGTGGTTTTTGGCATGACCAGTAAGCCTAATTTTAAAAGAGAGTATGGTATTATTTGTGCATATAGGAATATGTTTGATAAGAATATTTTTTCTACGGAGAAGTGTAATAGACATCATTTTATAGTGGATGCACATTGTTGAGGCCTTCTGAGGACTTATGTGGAATTAGCACAGAGGGTTTAGCCCAATCTTTCTGAGCACTGGCAAATCTTAGTTTCTCTGGCTGGTCTTTCAGGCTGTTACCAATGAAGGCTAATTCTCAGAGTCATGCGTATCTCTGAAGCACCCTGGGAAGTGTTTGTTGCCTCAGCATTGATGATACAGGCAACAGTAACATACCTTGAAGGTCTCTTTTCCAATGCCCCACCTCTCCTCCTCACATTTTGAGCTGTGTGTCAAGTATAGGCCCACTTTGCACTTTCTGTAACCTCTTAAAAGTAATCCTAACAAATCATGATAGATGGTACACTGTAAGTTATCCATCTTCCCAGGGCCACTTAGTTCAATGATGTCTCTTCAGAGAAATCATAAAGAGCTAGGAAGAGCTATAAATGGTTTCAGGGAAGTTATTGAAACTGTCAGCAGCTAATACACATTCTAAGGTCTGTTTGTGTTTTGTGAAGATAAAGCAATACCTACTCAGCAATTTTCAATGCACTGATTAGTCTGCTATGCTAGCAATTCCTCTTGCTCTGCTAAAATAACAGTATCCTTTATTTTGAAAATCTGTTATCTGTGTACAAAAAGAATCTGACTCAATATGAATGTTTACAGACGATGTTTATTGCATTCAGACTCTCTAGGTTGGGTGGGATATTTCTGAAGAGATTCCTTTCTTAGCTTTATGTAAATACTCCCTACTCAGAGAGATGGGAGATAGGTTCTTAAAACCATGAGGGATGATATTACATTTTTATTACAGCACATCTCCCTGCCTGGTGATGGAATCTAGGTGAGAGGAACATCTGGAAATTGCATAGTCTCCCCATGGCTTTGGTTGTCTCAAACAAACTCCGGGGTATATTGTAATCCTTATCTGATATTCCTTAGGATATCTGAGTTCTTTTGTTTGTGAGTAACAGTATTTCATCTCCTCTTTCATGACAGACTTGCATAATATAATGGTCCTTTTCTTCTAGAAAGGAAGAAAAGAATGCAACAGATTAAATGCTAGGTGAGTAATCACACATCGATAATGAGGAAGGACAGCTACTCAGCAAGTATTTTGCTCTTTATTCTTTTCATAGGAATGCCTCTGGTCTTGGGGTGACCAGGTGACCAGGCACAGTAGAATTTAGAAGTCTGTGATATTTCTTGAAAATAGCATTCTTGCAAGGAAAGGCAAATTTCTTGCATTACAGACACTCATCAAAATGCTGATGGCTTGATCAAATGCTCAATAAAGCTAGTATTTCCATGGACTACTTTATCAGTCCTGATAATAACTTTTTTAGCTTGAAGGAATAAATGCTAATAGCAACTTTTTTTATTATTATTCAAAGCCATACACTTTCTTATATAATAAATAAGAATAAAAATCAACTCTTAATATCAGTGCAGTCCCATGTGCTTACCCCAACTGCCAAGCTACAATCTGTGTTACTTAGGTGGCCATCTTTTCTTTTTTTGCTTTAATATTAATAGAGTGTTTATTCCTTTACTCTCTTCGAACTCTGCTCGATCACACAGTCCTTCCATAAAGGAAATTACAGGCTGCAGGGAAATCTGGAGAAATATCTATGTTTTAATGCTAGCTGTATGTCATCCAGGATCCCACCGGAGATTACATTATTGCTTTTCAATGGCGAGAGCTGGTCACATGGGAGGTGATGTTTTTATTATAATCAGCTGCAGAGAACTGGTGAGGGTGAGCTCATCTGCAGCTGAGTATGTTTGAACTTTTGTACCTTTCAGTACCTTTCTGTGAGCAGTGGAAAGTCTCTCCAACTGGGATGTGTTAGAGAGTTAGGTTTCCTGTAAATGTTGAGATCTTAGAAAATGGCTACAGGAAATGAACTTTTCAAAAGAAAAGAAAATTGAACTGGAGAATTATGATGTTGATCACTGAAGCAAAGTAGTCTCATCTGGGTTCAGTAGGAAAGGATTAGTATGGTTTAAATATCTGATTTGATCTTAGTCTTCCATTCACAGAATTACTCAAAAGACTTTGTGGATCTAGGTTGTATTACACGGAGCAGATTCCACTTACACTGTGGCCTACCATTATACGAGGAGTCTCCTGGGAGGTGCTGAGCACCCTTAACTCCTCTCTGAGGCTTCAAGGATTGGTCTTTAGTCGAAGCCTTGATAAACGCATCACATCTGCTTCTCTGCGACGATTTCCAGATGACATGCATTTCATCGACTTTCTGTGAGGAATAAATGGAAATCTAGTGGCACATCTGGTGCTGCCTTCAAATCAATTTACAGTAGTTAAATAGATTTGAATTGGCACTCACTCACACGAAGAACCTGTCATGCAGCTCTTTGTTCACCTCACCCCACCAGCTTGGATATTAAACAATTGCATTTACGTTAATGCAGATTTTGTTGGGGGAAAAAAAAAGATGACATTTTGCACATGGCTGAGCTTTAAGGCAGTTAATGAAATTAAAGCAAAGAACTCCCAGCACAGTAGGAAACCCGGATAACAGGAGCAATCATTTAGGCAGCACATTTCTGTTCCCACAGGAGCCAGGGCTAATTATCAGGGCCAGGTTGCATCCAGAGGGGTGAGGAGATGACAGCAAAACAGTATTTCTCTGCACAGCTGCTCTAGTCAAATTTATTTACAAGTTCCAAAGAAACAATGCTTTTAAAACAGATTTCTTCCCAGTGCGTGCTGGAAAGCGTAGATAATGGAGCCATGTAGTTGTCCTATCAAGTTTTTATAACAATTTGCAATGTTTGAAAAGCAGTTTATGCAGTTTATCCAGTACCATTCATACGGGTCAGCCCTGAGTACTTTTGGAAAAGATGTATCAAAGAAAAGAAGGAGTTTACAGAGGGAGAGGAGGAAAGCAGATCCAAGTCTGGAAACTGTCTCCACAAAACAGAAACTTTTTTCTTTCCTGATTTAAGTAAAAGCAAAATAACATTCCACAGTCATCAAAGCACGTTCTCTTATCACAGAGTAGGCTTTGGGTTAACAGTGTACTTCTTGATATTTCTCTATTCTCTACCAAACCAGATCATAAAAGGTGAGAAAGAGCAGTTTGGTCTAGAGTCCTTTTATGAGTTAAAAGCATTATTTTATGCTGAAGGCACCGGGCCAGATCTTTGAACATCTGCTTCAGTTCCTGCCTTTTCCATATACTTCCTGTGTGACAAAATATATTTGCACTTCAATTCCCTATCTTCTAGGCAGGAATCATGCTGGTTTATTGCTTTACAGAGGTGGTCAGTTCATGGAGACTGTGTGAGTGCCTGCATGGCCCAGCTGAATGAAAATGTGACTTTAAGTAGTGGATGAGGGTTCATTTTCTGATATTCTGAGTATGCAGTCCTAGCTCTATCACTATTTTCTGTGGCTTGAAAGTCAGTATTGCCATCTGTAATATAACAATAATGCTGCTTTCTTAATTCCAGTGGCAGTTGTGTGAATAACTTGTTTGCAAAGCTTCCTAGCCCTTAGACAAAGAAATGTGCTGTAAAGGTGGAAATTACTTCAATGACATGAACCCCATCCACTAAGGTACCTTTGCATAAAAGAGTTCTTTCACTTCAGCTGTGCTGCTTCTGCTCACAGAGCTTCTTCCCTGTTGTTTCCAATACAAAAGAGTTCATTGAGACTTCACACGTTATTATTTCCCAAATTTCAGATGTACAAATCCAGCTGCAACAGCGTGAAAGAGAGGGACTGAATACACGATGGCTGCAGTCTGATCTTGGCCAGAATGCTGTTAAGATTTTATCTTAGCAGTGCCTGTGGTGTCCAGGGAAAGGCATTGACCTGCAGGCTGTCCTCCAGCTTGTGCCTAATTGGAATGCTGGCCCTCGGCCAACAGCCCAACAGAAAGTCAAGCTGTGAAACAGGAGAAATATTTGAATCAACTCCTGAAATAGGTGGAGCAGTCGCAGGCAATGAAGTCCCACTCTCTGGGCTACATCTTTCCTTCCAAAGATTTTATTATTTCTACAGCTTCCTGATAATTTTTCAGCAAGATTACAATCTCAGCCTCCAAAGCGCCAGGAAGATCAGTCCTAGCTGGAAATGATCTGATGTGAACTGACAAGTTTCTAAGAAGCCTGTTTTTCTGTAAGGGAGCCGATTGTTTGGAACAAATGCTGCAGACATGTCCTTCATTCCTGCTGTGAGTTAGTTGAGGAAAATGTTTTAAATTGCTGCACAGGATGGTTACTTTCCCAAATGTAAATATGCTCATTATCTGGTCCTGTTCTTATCGTTCCATGAGTCTTTCCTTTTAATCTTTTACTGAAGAACAAGAAACTATATAATTCAAATTACAGATTCAAATGTTGTAACAACCTGTTTACAATGCAGTATTACATTAAACTATGTGCTGGTCCTGTTACTGCCTCCTTCTAACTGAAGGGATGTATTTTTCTGTAATGAAGGATTTTTTTCACAGTAATGCAGGGCTCAGCAATTCTGTGGAGCACTGAGCAAATGGTGTTAACCTCCTTGAGCCATAAAAAAAAAAAAAACAAGCAAGCAAGGCTTTTGAGGAAGGATTCAGCTTTTCATTCCAGGATTCTTACTCACAGCAATAGACATTCCTCAAGACAGCCTGTTCCCGATAAACGCAGAGCACACTCTGCTTTCTCAGAAACAAACATTTTCTAGGAATTTAAAGGTGAATATTTGGATTGATGAAATGCTAAGCTAGATGCCTTGAAAGAACACATAAGATACAGGGAAATCACATGGAGATCCAGTCATACTCTCTCTGGAGCTGTGGGGTTCCTCAGGACCTCACCCACAGGTACCCCGAAGTACTTCCTGACACAAGAAACTCTGAAGGCTTTTTTCAGGATTCCCCTTAGCCTTGGGGAAATAACCACTAATATTTTTATTGTAGTGAGTTCTGAGATGAAGATGATCAGATAATACAACACAGCACCTGCTTCTGGAAAGCAGCACATGAAGGAATGTTAATAAAGAGGGAGCACCAGGAATCGGGAATGTTTGAACAAGCGCAGTGCATATTCAAGTAGGAGGCAAGAATCCCTTCACACCAGTGTAAAAATGCTTAGTAAACAATTAAAGGAATGGTGTTGACTGGTTCTGGAGCAAACCGTTGCTTAGAAGCTACCCTTAAGTACTAGGCATAGTTTTTAGAAAGTCATGACTTTGATTAGACTATCCATTATAGAAAAGGTTCATATATGCAAACAAGTCTGAGTTTTGCTAGCTACATCAGCTGGTCTAGAAATGTCTCCCTTACAGCCTTAGGCTACTGTTGCTACAGCAATACTGCCACATTTTCATGCCGTAGTGGACTCCCTAGACTGAAAATTGTGAAAATTTACGAACCTCTAAAAACTTCAGTAGAGTTTTTCTGACTTACACAAAATGAGAATCAGGCCTGTGCTATACATTAAGTCCTTCAAAGTCACTGTCAAGTCTGGTGTAAAAAAAGGAGATTATTTAATTCATTTTTTTCAGGACAATGATCCAGATAGCTAAATAGATTTGAACAAGTAAGAGTGAAGATTACATCTATGTGAAAATATGTAAAATGAAAAGCTAAACCAGCATCTTTAAAGACTGTTAAAAGTAGATGAAATAATAAAGTCTGGTGGCACTTATTGTAAACAAGCGGGACTTTTTTACATCTGAAACTCAGTGCAGAGAACTTCATTCTCAAATATAGGTCAAATTTCCAGATGCTTCCTGATAATGTGGGAGGCACTCTGTGCCTGCATGCAATTCCTCACTTAGATAATGCATAGGAAACAAAATGATCTAAACTCCCAAGGCACTTGACCTTGTGTGTAGTTGTCTAGGAAAAAAATTATGTACAAAATACGCAGATATTATCAGGGCCTCATGTATAATGTGATTCCATAGCAATGGAATTTGCTGAAGAGTTGTGGTCTTGACTCTTGCTTATTATTAGATACTCTATGAAAGGGAATGAGAAAGATTTTGGAAATCCTCAGGGAAGTCTCTGTGGTGGGCATTTTGCAGACAGCTAGTAAATGACAGTCCCATCCCTAAACAAAGAGACTACTGAAAGGAAAGGTACACCAGAAAGTGTTAATCACAATTGGTTAGTAGTAGCAATAGCTGTGATTAAGAGGGGGAAAAAAAGGCAGGGGGGATGGGGGGAGCATAAAAGTGGATAGGTTTCTAGTCTGTATGAGTGTTAAAATACCTTTGACAATGCCAACCAAGAATCATCAGTGTACTAAAGTATGGTTTTAATGTTAATAGCGAGAAGGATGTGCTCCTCATCATCTGGAATGGATAGAAAGTGAATTTGGAAAGGAAAAATGTTCACTTAGAAACAGCACAATTAACCATATCAATGCAGAGTAATTCTCTAACTCTGTATTCTAGCTGTATTCATTCCACAAGCCCAGGCTGCTTCCCTACCATCATACATGTGAAAAGTCCCCTCTGCTCTTTATCTAGTTGACAGAACCTCCAGCTCTTGCCACGCAAAATGTTGTAACTGCCAGTAGCTGAATATGAAAACGTATGGAAAAGAATAACATTAATTTATAACAAGTATGAAAATGAAGAGCTTATTTGGACTATTTGAGTTAATGTTCAAAGTACAGCTAGAAAGCTGCCTGTCAGAAAAAGTTCTGGGGCTGTTGGTTGACAGCAGGCTGAACGTGAGCCAGCAGTGTGCCCAGGTGGCCAAGAAGGCCAACAACATCCTGGCCTGTATCAAGAACAGTGTGGTGAGTAGGACCTGAGAGGTGATTATCCCCCTGTACTTGGTACTGGTGACCCCCACCTTGAGTACTATGTCCAGTTTTGGGACATTGAGGTGCTGGAGCGGGTCCAGAGAAGGGCAACGAAGCTGGTGAGGGGCCTGAAGAATAAGTCTTATGAGGAGCGGCTGAGGGAGCTGGGATTGTTCAGTCTGGGGAAGAGGAGACTGAGGGGAAACCTTATTGCTCTCTACAACTACCTGAAGGGAGGCTGTAGAGAGATGGCGGTTGGTCTCTTCTCCCAAGTCACAGATGATAGGACAAGAGGAAATGGCTTCAAGCTGCGCCAGGGGAGATTCAGGTTGGCTATTACGAAAAAATTCTTTACTGGAAGGGTTATCAGGCATTGGAATGGGCTGCCCAAGGAAGTGGTTGAGGCACCATCCCTGGAGGTATTCAAGAGATGAGTTGACATGGTGCTTAGGAATACGGTTTAGTGTTGGTGTGAGTGTTTTGTTTGGTGTGTGGTTTTTGGGGTTTTGTTTTGTTTTGTTTTTATGGTTGGACTAGATGATCCTAAAGGTCCCTTCCAACCTAGGTGATTCTGTGATTCTGTATTTTTTAGAGACTTACTTTTTAAAATATAAATGAAACATCTGTGAGATTTCTAATTTGCTATTTCAGAATGTTTCATACTTGAGTTCTTAGCTACACATCAATAAGAATATGAGGATTTTTAGATAATCATGGATAAGTGTTAGTAACATAACTGAAATTTGGTGACACAGGTCACATTCAAGAATCTTGGAAATAGGCCAGCCTATGCTGCAATGACATCTTACCTGGGAAAAAAAGAGGTGCTTTGTACAATATTTTTCCAAAAGTAATATGCAAAATGCAAATTACACATGTATTGTTTTATAGTCCTAGACATATCTCCATAGCCTGAAGAATTCTCTTACATGGCCATGAAAGTATTTAAGTTGCACTACACAGTTCCTAGAAGGAAGTATTTTGAGACCACAACTAAGACTCAATATTAAGTAAGCCTTCATTATTTCTGAGTTGGTATATTTATAATTAAATATATAATTTTGCTGTACTGATTTTCTTCTTGTGTACTTAATTGCCTAAGTAACCAGTCAGTTACATTTGATTTAAGAACCGGATCAGATATTATGTTCAATTTAAGTCCACCTTCTTTAAATAGCTTTATCTTAAAGTTCAGTCTGCCAGTTAGCTGCCAGTTAGCAGGTCTAGGACTCATTCATACTCACTCTGGATAGCATTTTGTGGTGTTAACAGAGGCCCAGACCATTCCTTTCTCATTTTATTTCGATTTTGACATCTGTTTATTGGTTACCTTTTGCATTGCGCAGCCTCAGTTCAGAAACAGACTACAGATACTGCAGCTGCACCATCCTACCAGGACACAAGCAGTCCCTGGGAAGAACCTGCCCGCAGCCCAAGAAGGGTAAGATGAAGCCAAGAGCAACCTGGATGTAAGTCAAGCACAGGACAAGCAGGCCAACCATGGCAGAAGTAACCCATGTCAATGGAGCAGCGCACACAATGGAGTGCCTGCGTTGGCACTCCAGTTCAGTGAGGTTGGCACTGTGGTTTACAAGGGTATCTCTTAGGGTCACTTTCCCAGTCTCTGCAGGAGCTTTTAAAAGGAGTTGGTCTGTGACGTGTGGAAAGCGAACCTGTGGATATGTCTCCGCCTTATGCATATTCTTCTAAATGGGATTTTATGAATCCCAAATTTGACTAATAAGGTTCCAGACTGGCACAACTCCACTAGACAAGCAGTTGTCTGTCCTGCTATGACTGGGATAGCATATGTTTGGGGGCCATCTGACAGTTATCTAAAGTGAATAGAGTTAAGAAAGCTAAGACAGGGGAGCAGATTACCTCGGGAAAGTAAAAACCAAGGGTGTATGTGATTTCATAGGCAGACCATGATCATCAGGTACCTTGCTACAGAATTTCCAAAGTCTTTCAAGACTTCTTAGTTCTTTCAACCTAAACACAGCCCAGCCCAAGAACTATTTGAGCCTCAGTGGAAAAAGTTGAACCTAGAGGAGTGCTGTAACAAGGAGCAGGAATCCTACAGAACGAAGCAGAGATGTATTCAGGAGTGAAAGAACAAGTAGCGAATAATCCACCAGAGCCTGAGGGGAATCTAAACATTACTTAAAGTTTTCTGAGGCCATTGGGAGTTTTTCAAACTATGTGTATTAAAGTAGATTCCTCAGTCCTAAGCAGTAGTGGCAACTTTAAACATCTTGTTTTCCTTTTTGGCTTTTTCTTTTTTTGCCTTTAGGAGAAAGCTGGGGACAAAAAAGACTTGAAGTTCTGTATAAAAGCTTTGAGGTCCACAAAGTGGAATCTCCTGTTATGGCAAACTGTCATTTAATAAAAATCTACTCACAAACTGTTGGCAATCCTTTTAAAATGTAATTGGACTTCTTGCACCTATTATGTCAAAAGGCTTAATAACTCCCTGCTCTGCTCCTTAGAAACCTTCCTTTAGCTGTTTTGCCAGCATTATCTTTTGCAATGATCAAATTTTTCTTATCTATGAGCTTATCTAATTGCTCCTTTGAACAATAATACTCTTTCAGGCACCTTAGCAAGATTAGCTATTCATGAACGTAGTGGGTGTCTCCTGACCAGCCTAGAGTACAGTCTCTGAATGTGTTCTGTGCACCCAATCCAGATCAAATTAATTGTTTGAATAATTTTGACTAGAACATGATATTCCAGGGGACATTTTATATAAGATAAACTTAATGTTTCTTTGTATCTGTTAAAATATCTTGCCTCGCAGATGAGGACCACATTTGTCTGTTTCACATCTTCACGTCAGTCAGATCTCATAGTTGGACCATGGGTCATTGTCTCTGGACACCACCAGTTGCTAAATAAACTGCTAACTTAAATGAGAAATTCTTATTAATCTTTACATTTCATTGTAGTTTAATACATTTCTGTCATTACCCCTGACTTAAATATCGATCTTTCTTAAATGATACTTATACAATATTTTGCCACTGTGCAGAAATTGCCTCCAAATGTGCCATCAACAGATTTCATTAACAGTCTTTGTGACAAGGCCATTGATGAGAATATTTTTTAATACTGAATTCCATAAACAGTCCTGGGGGATGTATCTCTGCAGTCTTTCTTGAACCATCAGTGATAAACCTTTGTTCTCTCTCCCTTACTCTCCCTGCCAAACCCTCTTGTTATTATTATACTCATCTGTATGCAGGCGATTCCTATGCTATTTCACATCTTCTCCACTTTAATTGATGGACTGTTTGAGAACACTTTACAGAAATCACGATAGATTTACTGCATTTTCTTTCTCTAAAAAGAGTTGATTGTTGTCAAAAAGAATGCCAGGGCAATCTGTTACCTTTCATAAACCTAGACTGCCTTTTTTCCTATTTTTCATTACCTTTCTGCCTTGTACAATATTTTCCTTTACAACATCTTCTAAAGCCTTGTATATTATTGAAATTTGCAAGTCCATCATCATGTTGTGTCTGTATTGTCAAACAGTGAAGTAGTGTTTGACAATACAGAAAGAGGGAAAGATAGCCCCCATTTTCTTTTGGTGTCTTTGGTAGATAATCCTTAATTTCTGATTTGTCAGGATTGCACAGTGATACATTTTTTTAATGATTAAAGACTTCTTTGTTTTATGGTGAAGAAGAGGCTGATTCATTCAATACATAGTCTTTTATTCCCAATGAAAATACACTTCTCTCATTTTTTTCAATATACTTTGTACCTATTCCAGCCCTCTTTATTCTTTAAGGCTAGAGCCTTACTTCTTAAATAACCCTGATAATTTCCAATAGGGCAAATTTAGGGCACAATATTCTGAGAAGACGTAGCAGAACCTGACCCTAAAAGAAAGGCAGTGAAGGCTACTGAACGAGGTGAATTTTTATTGTGTTACAAAGGGGTGTGCTAATAATTGTGGGAAGAAATTCAGGTTTAAAAAAAAATATATACCAGGAAAAAATATACTGAGAACAAAATACACTACAGTCCGGAGACATCTTCCAAAGGGAATCTTGGAAGCAGAAAAACCTTGTACTTTTAAAAGGGGATTTGACAAAGCAATAGAATAGGCCCTGCGTTTTTAAGCTGGCTAGCAGAGACTTTTTCCATCTCTAGCTTCCATGTGTCTGTGTTCTCTGCCTCCTCTTTCCCTGACAGATGTTCTACTCCTCATGAAATAGGGAAGTAACAGCACCCTTTACTGACTGTACCTCTGTTTTCACCCATAATTTGACCCCAGATTTCAAGTACTGCTGCACTGCCTTGGACCTATTCCACTGAAATTCATTCCAGCTAATTTCTGTCTTTTAGGCAGTGTTCCTGCCTATAGCTCAGCAAAGGAGGAGAAGGAGGAAGAAATGCTACCTACCAGTTAGCAGTTCTGTGAATGAAAAAAATTACTTCTACAGCACAGCTTGCTATCTGTGGGTAGGACTCAAAACAAAATGGTTTTTTTTTATTAATTCTGCTTAATATCACATACTGAAACTTAAGGAACCAATGGTAGCTGATTGATTTTTGTAGAACTAGTTCCCAGATCTCTAATTTCTTTACAATTTTTCTGTGTTTGTTGTTAGATTTACATGCTTTTCCCCCCTCAAACTGGAGTTTTAGGCTGGAGTCATTCTTCATCTTTCAGGGTTAACTAATCCATCATTAGATGGACCCATGCAGACCCATATGAAATGTTTGCTTTTAAAGCCAAGCTTTCTTACATCAGCTTTTGACATTTTATTCACTTGGACAAGCTGATTAATGGTGTCAGCATTGTACATTTGGTTTGCAATGAATACTAAGCAGATGTTATATTGGCTGGTTGCCCCACACTGAGCATGAAGAGGTAAATCCTGTGAGACCTTGCTGTTGTTAGTAGGTCAGTTACCAAAAGGTCAGATAGTGTCCCTTAGTCTGTTTTGTACATAAATATGATATTGATTAATCTTAGATATTTTGATTCAGGTCTTCTGGGAGAGGCTTTATATTAGAAGCACAGGGCCAAAACCTGATGTGTCAGACTAGGCCAACTGTATGCTGAATGTAACAGCAAGTTTTTCTGTGAGGGCTTCCAGGTGGAACGGTTGTGGGTTGCTCTCATTATATTATGCATTTTCTCTCTCAGCACGCGTGCAGGCAAGCTCTGTAAGGAGAGGTAATGCCTTTTCATCAAGCCAATGGGATGTAACAAAAGAAAGTTTCAGACATGTAAGTCCCTCTTTAGGTCCAAAATGGAAACCACAAACTTAAGATCAACACAGAGTGAGAAGGGAACAGTTCTTCCAAAAAAATATAGGTAAGCACCCCATGATAAGCCATACATAAGCATTTTCCTTCAACGTGGTCTAAACTTTAGAAGGGAACACACTGAAGTACACCTGCAGCTGTTTGACACTGGCAGAAAAGAACCAAATGCATTGGTACAGGTTTCAGAAATGTTTGAGCCACGAAGTTTGAATCAGATCTGAAGTTTCCCAAAGCTCAGGAAGTTTTTGGAATCAGGGCTCTTGTGTCCTTCTCACAAAATTTACATAAGGGAGGCTGCAAGCCTACATGATCTGTTGCCTGGGACAAAGATTTTGAATATACTACTCTCCTGGATAGAAACAGAATTATTGTCTCCCTATCATTTTCTGAAAATCCAATTGAATTATTAATTTTCTTTAATCTACCACTGTATTATTTTATATCTATCTATCTATATAGATATATGCAATTATTAATATATTAACTTGTCAATTCCCGTGGGCTGGGTTTTTTTCCAAAAATTCTTTCTCCATTCTAGCCAAAAAGAAGAAATAAAATAGAAAATCTACACATTAATCCCATACAGGTAAAACTTAATCTATTTCAGTGGATGCAAGATACAAATTTTCACAATAATTCTCAGGTCTTAGAGCCATCTTTAAGATCAGGGACTACCTCCCAACTGAATCTCTATTAATGCCCACTATTAACCCTTCAAATGAGATCTTATAAAATAATTTTGAGTATTTATGGTATTTAAATACCAGAAGTATGATATTATCATCTTTATGGCATAAAATGTTTGAAAGTAAGCTACTTCAGATAGAATGGCACAATTGACACAATTCTGCTGGTCAGAAAAACTTCCTTCTTTATAACTATTCTTTTCCTCAAATTCCTGGGAGCTTTGTTATTTAGCTTAAACTGAAGATAATGTATTCAGCTCTGGAGGCCCATGGTTCACTCTCTGCTTTTAAAGGGTATGATTAATACTTCATTCAAAATTTCATTCACCTCTCTAAAAAGGAAAATATAAGATGACAAGGCCATGTAACTATAATTAGACCATCATCTCTATTGTATTTTCCTGATAATTACATGCAGGCTGTTTATATTTCTTTCTTAAAGCATAGGTATCCTAGTTACTTGCATTTCATTAAAATAAGTCCTTCTTTGGCTTAACAACCAATGCATTTTAAGCCTGTTCATTTAACCTATTGAGAGTTTATATGCACTAAAAGCCTAAAGGTAATGAGGCTTTTACTTATTGAACACCTTTTATATCCCCAGTGTATCTTTCCCTGTATAAGCCGAGTCTCAATTGTGACACGAAGTGGTTGCTAACCAAATTCATCGCTTTCCAGTTGGCTGTACTGTTCCACTTGAATATAAATTTGCAGGCAAGAAAGCTATTGAAAGGTCAAGGGACGGAGAGAAGATGCACCTTGAATAGAATGGCACTTGTTCCTTCTGCCACTTCAAGTTACTCACTTCCTTGCCCTCTCCATGCATTAATTTCCATAATGGAGGTGATTATCTGTCCTTGATTGTGGCACAGTGAATGTTAATCAGTAATTGAGACATAAAATACATCCTAGGGAACTCTGCACACTGGCATACAAATGAAGATCCTAGTGCTGCCTAGGGATACTGGAGGTGACAAAAGAAAAATATTAGTATTGCTGATTGACTCTTACTGTTACAACTTGTATGAGAGGCTACAGGAGGATTTCACGGTCTTGGTTAAAGAAGTGTTGGTTTCAGTTCATCTCCCTTCTCCTACTGCTGTAAAGTTGTTCAAAAGACGGCATCATATTTCACTATATAACTTACCACCAAAACCACCCCTATTTTACACTCCCTTGGACTGAATAGGACTCCAAGCTGGGACATTTCTGCTTACATCAAGATATAATCATGTGCTTAATGGCCTTACTGCAAGCACCAAACCTAATGAAAAGACCCTCCTGATCTGCAGCATTTTGCTGAGCCATTCTGCTTAGAATATATTTCAAGTTTCTTTGGTAAGACACTATGTTCCTTCTCAACACAAAACCAGCTGCAGGCTTTTATTCCTAACATTTAGAAATAAACAGAAAAGGATCAACCGTACTCCTACTCAACCTTTTTGACCAGGATTCCCTACCTTTCATTTTTGCTAGAGCAGGCTAGAATGCCATGACTCCTCTATCACTTAACAGAATTACTGCACATACACACTCAGGACAGGACTTCCCAGGAAAAAGGCACACAAGAGGCTGTGCCTCCTCTCAGGAAATCTGTCAATTATTGCTCTAACATCTTCTGATGTTCAACACGGTAATCCATTTCCCTTCCAGTTTGCCCATAAAACATGATTTAGTAAACCTTTTTCTTGCCATCTGCCAGAGCTAGGTGTTCAAGTTCTTCATGACTCTCTCCAAATCAATTTTAAGTATATTGTATACTTATACGAATATTGACTTATACAATATTTGTATAAGTCACATCTCATTCACAGAAAGAGAGATTGATACTACTAGATTGCAATCTCCAGCAACTAACATCTTTCTCATGAAGTCTTCCACGAAGCACATCGGGGCATGTGTCAGCAGAGAAACTGTGGTGCTGCACTTTAAGAGCAGTGTGTATCATATTGGCCTCACGTATCTGAAATGGAAAGGGGCTAGGGAACTGAGAGTTGCCAGTCATAAATTTCAAGAAACAATGCTATTTTAAAGAAGATGTGAGACCAGGGAATGCAAGACTTTCTTCTATCTTTTGGTTTTATCAAACTTTCCCATTGATTTTGGCCATCTTTTTAAATTATTTCAAGAATCACAATGGCCAGAAACTTACTCTTTCGGACTATCTTTTATATCTCTTTTTTCTTTTTTTAATTTGGATTTTGGTTGTTGAAACTCTTGCACACTCATTGCTTGCCAGCATCCAAGTGCTGGCAACAACAGAAAACAACACAAATTTCCTGAGTTTTATAGTAACTGGTAATGCCGTTCTCCAGGGAGAAGCATTAGCCCTGTGCATAAAGCTTGGATTTCATATAAAACAGCCCCATTTTTTCTTTAAATTTGATTATATGATCATATATGTCTTTACTAGTAAAGTATGATATTTCTTTCAAAGCTTTTAATATTTTCAGGCTTTCTCCCATTTAAAGTTATAATTCTCTGCTATTTCAGTTAAACGCTTGTCATGGTTCACCCCCAGCCAGCAACTAAGCAGTAGCATGGGGGAGAGAATCAAAGGAGTAAAAGTGAGAAAAGTCGTGGGTTGAGATAAAGACCGTTTAATAGGTAAAGCAAAAGCCATGCACGCAAGCAAAATGAAACAAGGAACTCACTCACTGCTTCCCATGGGAGGGAGGTGTTCAGCCATCTCCAGGAACACAGGGGTCCATCACGCAAAATGGTGACTTGGGAAGACATCCCCCCCTTCCTTCTTCTTCCCCCAGCTTCATATGCTGAGCATGATGTCATATGGTATGGAATAGCTCTTCAGTCAGTTGGGTCCCTCTTACCAACTGTGTCCCCTCCCAAATCCTTAATGCATCCCCAGCCTACTCACTGGTGGGGTGGTGTGAGAAGCAGCAAAGGCCTTGACTTTGCCTAAGCACCGGTCAGCAATAACTAAAAACATGAGTGTGTTATCAACATTATTCTCATCCTAAATCCAAAACGTAGCACTATACCAGCTGCCAGTAAGAAAATTAACTCTATCCCAGCCAAACCAGGACAATGCTATACCATTTTTCTTGAAACTGAGTAATTTTTGCCTGCAGTTCTAGCTCTGTATTTAATCAGCACCAGTTAGGGCTTTCCATGAGGGGCATATTACTTAAATCTGTACAAAAGCTGTAATCAGATTTTTTTTATTCATCTGGTGTTTCTAGAATAGATTTTCACATTTCGATTCTCCTCTTTTCAGTACAAATCATTCATCACAGTACTGATGTGGTCGCAGCTCAGCTCCGTTTGCTTTGGTGGGACTACAGTCAATCAGAAAAAAAAAAAAAAAAGAGGCTGCTCTCCAAATTCTTTATCTGGAAGAGACAGAGCTGATACTAGTGTGTTCATGCCCTGATTCACAATGTTAAGAGCAGGCGCAGTATAAAGTCTTGGGAAAAAAAAATAATTAATTTGCTACTGAGATTACTAATCTCATCTGCAAAAAGAGAAAAATGCCTCTATTTCTGAAACATAAATTTTTGCTTGAATTTCTTCCTTTTGGATCTTAGCTTCCAAACATTGTCTTCACAGGTCCCAGATTGTAGCATTATAGTCTCATCTCAAGTTTCTGTTTATACCTGAGGCTCCTCCATAGACAGCATTAGGCTGAAATATATTAAAACTAAACATTATGCTATTCAGTGACATTGATGTGTGGACATAATATTTTCAGGCCCTGGATATAAGGGCCTGAAACATGTGACTCTTAAGTCCTCTCTTTCACCTTCATAAGGGTGAAAGAAAGGGCACTCTTAATTATTTTCCTAATTTCATAAATGTGATCTGTTCTCCTCCGGCATGTAAATATAGCAGTAAAGAGCTGCATCTTTTGAGGAGCCAGAAATCTAAAATTTTTCTAGTTACCACTGGTCAATGAGATTGGAAGCAGGAATCCGTGCAAAATCAAATTATGATTCGACCTGGTACAGTGACTAAAGTAATTCAAAGGCAAGAATGAATAAGGGTGGAGGCAGAGGACTAGAACAATATAGGCAAGATACAGAATTTGGAGAAGGTACACAGGATATGAAAGATTGTTTCAACCTGGGATTTGCATAAAATGAGCAAAGCTTAAAAAAGGAAACTAAAGTCCTCACAAAAATGTAAATTATTAAAGAGAATGTAGAGAACAACACATTAACTATAAAATGGAGATAAAATGTGTGGAAATAATTGAAGCACAGTTCCTGATTCAGCAAAACAGCTACAAACTTAAATGTGCTCTTCACTCCCACAGAAATTAAATCCATGGTTAAAATCCTTCCATGCTTATGTGTTGAATTAATCCTATGGTAATCATAGTCTCCTCCTTCAGCTTTCACTGAGCCATAGGATTCACTGCATCCAGGGAATTTAGACTGCTTGGTACTTCAAAATACTGGTTTTATTTAAGAGTACTAAACCCATAGTTACAAGACACAATTGGTCTTTAACGTTTTTCTAGCTGTTTTTACTTGAAGGATCTTAGTAGTATTGGGCATTGATCCAATAAGCATAAACTCGTTCAAGGGTAGAAGACAGTATAAGGTCCTCCCTAATATTTTCCTTCTTTATGTTGCTGTGTTTAAATAAGAAAAAAATAGCTTATTTTTTTCCCAGCATCCCTGAATGGTTTCACATATACAATTCAGTAAAAATGTAAAAGAAAATTGTTCTTGGAATTTATGCTACCATTTTTCCCTGATAATGACTTTATCACAGTAAAATTAACAGATGTTTCTTACCAAAATAACCCAGAACAAAACACAAACCAATCAGCAAACAAATAACTCTACTGTCAAATAAATGTGCTTTATGTACAATCATGAGGGTCCTATCCAAAGTGAATTAAAAATTAATCTTAGGTAAATATGGTGGTTTTATAAATGTTTTTCTGAGGATGAAATTAATTACACCATTGATGTGAATAATATACAATCAATAACCCTTTTCCTTTCTAAAAGGATGAAATCAAATACATTCTGCAACTGTGACTTTGTTGTCATTCTTAACAAAGATCAGCATAATAGGAAATGAAAACAGGAACAAAGAAAAAGTGAAAACAAAGAGAAGAGTAGAAGGATTTTTACTGAAAGCTCTAACAAAAACTGGAAATCCCAAATGAGATGCAAATGAGTAGCCAAGAGCAACAAAGCTAGATCCTAAAGCCTAGATCCTGCAGTCTTTTAGTACCACACATTTAGGTAACGCCACAGAGCATAGTGCAGGACTCTGGAAATGTTTGCAAGATCAGGCACCAACCTGATCAGCTTGGCTGCAGGTTAGTAGTAACAACACTTAATAAAATAACATTTGCAATATCATGTAAACCCCTGAAGCTCCAGAGGTGTTTCCGTGCTGTAGAACTCAGCTTAAATTACTTAGAATTTTTCATGGGTTTTCTTTTGATATTTAATTTAAAATACTATGGAACCATTTATTAAAATGCGTTTTCCAAAACACAGAATTATGGCACAGGAGTACAATAACTTTTTCAATAATGGTTTCTATTTTAATTCAAATTGTTTAATGATGAAAAATAATAAGAAAAGGGTGGGGTTTTATAAAGTTGTATTTCAATGAATAATCCTTTTATATACTCTGAAGCTTGGACAGTTTTAGAGATGGCATGTTTTTCCATGGCATATGTCAAACCCGTCTGCTGAGCTGGGCCCAGTTATTCATGGTCACTGGATCTATCTACTCTCATGTAAAAGGCTACTTACCTAATGAACAGAGAAGTTAAAGATTTCCTTTAACATTAAAGTCATCTTTAGAGTGGCACCAAGACATCCCTGCATTGTGGTAAAAATGTTTGCATTTTCAATATTATCTGCTGGATGGTTCACAGTATCTGGGAGTGTTTAATCCAACAGAACTTCACAAGAATACTAGGAGGAACTAAAATAGAGCAGAAGACCTTCATCTTCAAGAAGAACTTCACCCTTATTAAAGTCCTGTAAATGCTAGAAAACATTTTGGCTAAAGAAAATTCTGCAATTTAGTTCAGTTTTGAGTATTACATGCTTAAAATTATTTGCAGACTGCAAGATCTAACCTGTATACTGGAATTTTTAGAATGCACTTCCACAAAGTTAATGTGCAATAGTAAGACATTTGTCTCTTCTTTTTCTGGTGTTAAGACCTCTAAATTTATCAACCAAATTTGACTATACTGCCACCGTAGTTGTAATCTAAACAACTCTAATATGCTCATTAAGCAGATAAAATAATTCTTTTGGCTGGAATTCCACCATAAGCAGTGGAATTTGCTTTCTGGAAGAAGAGGTAAAGTGATCTTCAGTGGATAGCAGAGAGAAACTGTGAACCTGAGCAGCGAACTAGACTTGCTCACATGTGATTATCTGGGGACAGGGCTAGTAACAACTTTCAGGTGTCTGCTGACATCAAAAAGGAGACATAGCCCTTAGATGCACACAGAGCAGTTGTATTGGCTGGCTAGGTGGGCCTTTGTGTTTACCATTGCAGAAAAAATCTAGTGCATATGTGACATTTAGAGATATAAGGGATAAGAAGATGGAGGTGCTGGCAAAGATCTAACGTGTTAATATCATGAAGGAAGTAAATATTATTTCTGCTTTAAATGCATTAGTCCTTTTCTTCAAGAAGAATCAACCTTCTCAGAATAAATTCCTCTTGCAATTAGAGAACATGGATAAGTAACTAGAGAAACTGAAAAGTTGAAAACCTCTGTTGCACATTTAAAACACGCCCTGTCAGAGCAGAACTCTCCTTCATAGTATGTTATCTGGTGTCTTAGAATCATACAATCATAATTCAAGTTGGAAGGGACTTTCAGGGGTTATCTAGTTCAACTCCCTGCTCAAAACATGTCTAATCAGGTCAGGTTGATGAGGGCCACATCCTTAAGAGTCCTGAACACATCTATAGATGGAGATTCTACAACTTCTCTGGGCAACCTGTTCCAGTGCTTGACCACCTCATAGTATTTTTCCCCCCTTTTCTTATTTGGAATATAGAATTTATCATGTTGTAACTTGTGTCTGTTGCTTCTTGTGCACAATACTCAGATGAAGTCTTAAGAAAGATCACTTCCCTGGTCTTCTTAATACAGCCCAAGACGCTGTTGGCCACCTTTGCTGCCAGGGCACCCTGCTGCCTCACATTCACATTGTCCACTAGGACACACAGGTCCTTTTCTGCAGAGTTGCTCCCAAACAGCCCCCAGCCTATACAGTTGCATGGAGCTACTCCTTCCCAGATGCAAGAGCCTGCAATTGCTTTTGTTGGACTCTGGGGAAGTTCACATCAGCCTGTTTCTCCAGACTGTGGAGCTCCCTCTGAATAGCAGCCCTGCCCTCCAGCTAAATTCAGCTTTTGAAATGCAATAAAAGAATGTAAAAGCTAGGGAGCCAGGGTGGGAAAGAAGCCCTGTACATCAGAAGCCTCTCGAGGGAAATGAGAGAACCAGATGGAGATGATAGTTTCATTTACCTCTAGACATTACATGTAATCAGAAGGAAACATTACAGAAATGCTGGCTAAGCCTTCTCCTATCAGCAGTAAGAAGCTGGTTTGACCTTCTGTCTTACCAGCTTGAAAAAAATATTTGTGCTGATTTCTTAAGATGTGTTGGCGACGTGCCTTATGATATTGGTATTGTATGATATTATATTTATATTTGCTTCACACATTATTTGAATACTGTATCTGTTCTGATTTGATAACAGGGACAGTTATAAGTCACAAAATAAAATGGAGCCTTTATTACACGGTTTTGTTTCCCCCAGAGGAGGAACTCTCCTGGGAAACTCTCATGGACCGAAATGAGCAGTACTCTGCATCTGGTCTATTTAAACTCGTTTTGTGCTAAAATGTTCTTAGAAGAAGGAAGATTCTGAAAGCCAGGGACACCATCTGGATTTATCTAATTCTTCATATTTTTTTGTTGCATAAAATGTGTCTATTAAGATAAGCCATCCAAACAGTTGCATTGCTAATGGAACCATATTCCTAATTCTTTGGCTCTGTAGATTCCATAAATCTTTAAGGCTTTTAGGGTGTATACCCTTTCATAGTTTATCACCACTTCCATCAGGACGGTGTTCCCTTTGCAAAATATGTAACCTAGGGCTCCACATAAACCATTTGTGGTCAGGGAATGTGGCTTTGGGACAAACTTCCAGGACAGATTAAGCAAATTCAGCCTCTGGCTGCTTTTAGGAATTCTGCAAGTCTTCACACCCCTTTCAGAAATCAATGCTCTCCCAGATGCAGCTATCCCTTTTACAGGAACAAATAAAAACATTTTAGAGCAGTCAAATCAAGCTAACAAAACACACACACAGCCTTCACAGCAGAAAAGAACACAAGAGGAAACCTCTATGAGGTCCACCAGAGATTGCTATTGATTTATGTGTAAGACGCTCCTGTTAATGCACAGCACTACTAAGCCACAAATTATTCAAGGAGTGATTTTTCCAGTACACAACAAATACCACTAATGATTAGTGAACTTAGGAATGTGCTCTCCGTAGTACAGAAAGGATGTTATTGTAGTGATATAACTGCTTCACGTGACCTGTGGCATGAACTTAGGCGTCTGGTGAATGGAAGACAAAGGAAGGCATATAAATTACCTTCGATTCATCTTCCATTACATGCTGCAGGATATCTGGGTGACTATTACATCTTACAAGCTGACTTAAAACAGCCTCGTCTGACACATCCTTCCATTGACTTTGCTTTCGTTGGCCTCTCTTTGTGGCCTGCTAAAAAGGTTTCCGGAGGAGAAAAAACATGAAATGTACTAAAATCCTCATTTTTAACATTGCCTAAATATACAAGACACCTGGCAGCTCTAGCATAGCTGTGGGACAAACAAGTGAAAAATGTGCATCATAATTTATGCTCTTTAGTCCGAGCAACCAAATCTGTTCTGGATTTTTCCATGATGTGGCACAGGTGGCATGGTTGATATGCTCAAGGAAGGAGAGCTATCTCTGCATGTTTGTGAAAAAAAATCAGCCCTGAGCATAGATTTGGATGTATTTCAATTTTCAACATCTTAAAAAGAAGCAGTAACGTTAAAATAATTCCTAAACATCACCTAATTAGTTTTTCGGGCAACTTTGTGGGCTGGATGAGTCTTGACTCCTGAGATGCTCTTCCTGCCATTTTGGTGTGGTCAGTGCGGGACACCACTGGCCAGGAAAGCAGTGACTGTTTCACGGGGCTCTTTGGGAGAGGAAGTGGAAAACCATTTCTTCCTGAAGCCACATTTTACAGTAGAACCACTGGAGCTTGACACCACCAGGACGTAGGGTTGACTTGCAATAATGGTTCCACAGAAGAAAGGATGAACCAACCGCTGGCAGAGAAGCCAATCTTTGGAAGTCCCAAATCTCCTTTACCTTGTGGTGAGAGTGGGCAGTGGAGGGATGAGAAGGTTTTGATTCTGAAGCTGAAAGAAACATGGAATAATGTCTTTGTGGGTGCTGCTCTCACCCTTTCCCTCATCCTTCCAACCTTGCGGGGAGAACACACAGATGGAACTGTGGCTACGGAAGTGTGGACATGACCTTCATCAGCATCTGAAAAATACATTAATCTACCACTGAAAGAAGTGCAACGAGGTGCTCCCTTCCATGATGATGGTATAACAAAGGTGGTTCTTTCACCCTACCAGTGCTTAGGGTGCTTCCCTCCAAAATATGCTTTCTTGACAGCTGTGGGGAACTAACTCGGTACAGTAATAGCTACCATAAGTCTTTCCCAATGTGCTATTTCACATTCTTCTTGCGATTTTAAAACTTGAAAGGTACTTTTTTTTTGTAGTGTTTTGACAAGAACTACAACTGCGTTCCTGGGACTTCTTAGACAGCCCCTCGCTGGTGTTTCCATGTGGAGACCCACCACACCACCCTCCCCTCTCCTAACAACAGCAATACTCGGGGTTCCAGTCAGTTTTGTTTTTCCAGGCAATTTTCCCTCACTTCATCGCTACTTTGGGGGGGTGGAGGGGTAACAAAAAGAACCCCAAAATGTTAAATATTTTTGGCGAACTCATTCGGGAGGAGAGAGGTGGGGTGAAGCGGAAATTTAGGGGCTGACTCCCAGGGGCTCCCTTTTGGGGCCGTTAACCCTGGGCAGGCCGCCTCGGAACGCCGCCGCCCGCCCTCCCCCCTTCCTTCCCTCCCTCCCCCCCCGCACACCCCCGCAAGAGAACCGGAGGGGGGGGAGGGCGGACTCTGCGGGGCCGCCGCCGGGAGGCTTCCCCCGCGCCCAGCCGCAGGGACCCCCGCCGCTCCCCCGGCCGCCTCTGGGCGGCGGCAGGAAGCGGGGCAGCCCCGCAGCCGCCGGGGGCCGCGCCGCGCACCCGGAAGCGGTTGGGCCGATTGGAAGGGGGCGGCTGGCGGCGGGCGGGTAGGCGGCGTCCCGCTGGCGGCCGCCGGGCAGAGAAGCGGCCCGCCGCCCCGCAGCCCGCGATGCCCTGGGACTGCCGGCCACGCCGCGGGGCATGGTGAGCCCGGGGCGGCCGTTCCCCGCGGGGACCAGGCAGGCGGCCTCGCTGCTCCGCCTCAGCCGCCTCCTCCTCCTCCTCCTCTTCCTCCTCCTCCTGCTGGGGGGCACCGGGGCGCAGAAAGGTGGGTGCGGGAGCGGGCGGGCGAGCGAGCCTCGCTGCTCGGTGGCCGGGGGAGAAGGGGGGGCGGCCGGGCGGGCGAAGGAACCCGACCCTTCGGGGTTGCGCTGCCGCGGAGAGGGAGTCCCCCCCGCCCCTGGTCTCCCCCCACCCGGCGTGTGTATGTCCCGCACCCCGAGTCTGCCTCCTTCGTTACCAACGAAGGACGAAAAAGAGCTCCGTTCTTGGAAACCCCCTTCCGCGTTGCGGGGTGCCCGCCCGGTCGGGGAGCGGTGAGGGCTCTTTCAGGCAACCCCCCCCCCCCACCCCGAAGTGCGGGGAGGTTCGGCGGGCCTGTGGGGAGCTGCGGGCGGGAGGGCTTCAGCCGGGCGGGGCGCCCCGTGGGGGGACCGGGGGAAGAGGCCGGGCGGCCGAAGTGGCGTGAGGGCAGAAGGGGAGCCCGGAGGCGGAGGGTGCGGTGGGGTTTGAGCCCGTTTCAAGGGGGAGGCCGCCCCAGTGACCCCCCGGGTTTGACCTCCCTTAGGGCTCCGTGTGAAGGGGTGCGAGCCAGGGGGCGGATGAAGGGGAGGTTCTGCTGGTTGCTCTGAAAATAAGCTTACACCCGCCCAAGAGCATGTAGAAACGTATTAATAGTGGTGAGAGTCCGGAATGTATGATAGACAGGGTGTTCTCTCTTTCTTTTTTTTTTTTTTTTTTTTTGTTTATTTAGAGAAATCGGAGAGGTTTCTCCCCCTCGGGTGGAATTACTTGATCAGGCTTTAGCACTTTAAAAATGACGAGGCGCAATTTGGTCACTGCATGGCAGAAGATCAGAGGATGCCACAGTAACTGTCACTTTGATCATATACTGAGAGGGAGAAAGTGGTGGGAGTGAATGTTTTGACAGCATCTCGAAACTTTCACTTCTGTGAACACAGGGGTTGAGAAAAGAAATCTGATGTCTTCCAATTCCTCTTGCTTCTTGCGCTGGTCTTGCTTCGTTTCAGAAACTCAGCTCTGTTTTCACATAACTTTCTGTGCAGCTCTAAGAGATGGGGATCTATTTCAATGTCACAGATGCTGTATTGAAGTGCACAAAGGAAATCAGAAATATATGCAGCACTCATTTTAATTGATTTTTTTTTTTTAATGCAAAAAGGTTGGAGATGTGCCCATAGAGCAAGCTAGTCATGTTGGCTTACCTTTTCATCTTACTTCCAGCTAATTTTACATATGTTTCTACACACATACAAAGCTAATGCTAATAAGTGTTTCCAAAACCATGCCTGGTTTTGTTTTGTTTTAGTTTCTAATGGAGGAGGAGAAGGCCCATTTGCTTTTTAGAGGAAATTGGGCAATTTTAACATTTAGCCTTTTGAAGGCTGCTGCTGGGCAAGTCAGACAGCAGCAAGGTGTTAGTTCATGCTGTAGGAGTATCACACTCCAAATACTTGTGCTGACCTGACACTTGTCTGACCTTTTGGTGAGCAGACTG
>BJBW01000218.1:128027-263910 GCA_004320125.1 Scolopax mira
GGGGGGGGGGGGCAAGAGTCATAATTTTCCTCCAGATTGTTGAGTCGAATTGGCTCGGCGAGTGGTTGGAGGTGTGCTAGAGGGGATGGGACCATGAGCAGAAGTGGGACTGCGTGGACAGCAGGCCTGTAGGTATGCTGTTCACTTTATCTTTCTGTGCTCAGAGAAATAGCTGAAGAGCTCCTACCCAGAATTTCAATTTACAGCGTCCCTCTAGTTCATGCTTAAATTTGCGCAGAAATCTTGCTTTTGAGCAGGAGGGGAACCTCTTTTTATTGCCAAGCTTTGTTGTATTTGGTAACAAAAAGCAGAGCTTGGTTTAAGGTTAGAGTCTCAATACAATGCTCTTCAGTATGAGAAACTGAGCTTCTAAGAAAAGCTCTTCTTGTGAACAACTGTTTCATTGCCAAAATATTTTCATTTATCTTATTCCAGAAAAGGTTGGGGAGCCCGTATCCTGTATCTTTACATGCTGGTATAGTTCTAATTTGGGTAAGGAACCCCGTACAGAAATTAAATGATTGTCTTGTTCACAAAAGATCTGCACAAAGCCATTACTAAATTAGTGTATTAAATATATGCACAGGCTTCTAAGAGAATATGTTGATTGCCAATAAAAGTACCCTAGGCTTAGGAAATTCCACAGTTGAAACTTGCTTTTAAGGTCTTTTATAAAAACACAGTAAGTGATACTATGTAGGAACCTAGCCTCATTCGTTACATTAGGGAGGTTGATCCTCAGTTAATAAGCAATTATTCGTTTTCTTCTAGAGTGTTTTAATTTCTCACATGCTTTTCTGTAGAGCACCTCACTAGTATGAACTGATTTAAAAATAACAATATAGTTTTGGTCAAAGTGGAACTTGTTTTGAATATTGGGTCAAATGTTCTCCTCCCCTTCCAGGTAGCTGCAAACCAAGGAATGAAAAAGTGCAGGTACTGCTGTGGTGAATCTGCTTTCCACTTAGCAGAGCGTTGTATCTTTGTGTACTCTCTTTGAGTGGGTTTTTTTTTTCAGTCTATCTTATTGAAAATCATTCAGTACATGTAATTCAGTATTCTTTGGTCAAAGCCTTGAACCTGAGCATATTGCTGTCTTGGAAAATATGAGTATTTTGTGTGAGGTTGAACACCTTCAGAAATGCTGAAAAAGACTCAACAGACAAATATCTGCGTTTCACAGAGTCTTGTGCATCAAAGATTGTCAGCTCTTGGGATTTGGAAACAATTCTGTAGTAACTCTAGCTCCTGATTGAAAGGAAATTGATAGTTGAAAAATACTTGAAGTGTTTTAGTTGTTTTTCATGTAATTAAGCAGGTGTGAGTGAAAGCAAGCCAGCACCATATAAGCTTCCTGCCCTTTGTGGATTGCATTTTGAGAAACAGTGCTCTTAACAGATGTTCGGCTATTGACATCAATTCAGCATGGCCTGTTTGTTAGTTAAGTTTAACCTTTTTTTGGATGTAGAGAAACATTATAAAACAGCTAAGTGGGGAATGGTTGCTTAGCTTTCATCAAAATAGAGGTTGAGTAGTGCCTCGGTTATTCTCGAGGTATGAAGATGGTAGAGTCTGTGTAGCAAGAACTTTGTTATCACACAAGTAGTTTGGTAGTCATCTGTTGGGATTCCTAGTGGATGCTGATTTGCATATGAAACAGGAATAAAGCCTTAAGTTAAAAATAAACTTTGGATTGTGAAGTGGATACCCGAGTGATTTGAAGCAGATTTGTTTGCAACTTTTTATAAAAAAAAAATTTAACTCTGGATGCTTGTTTTTGAATGCGATTTTAACAAAATGCAGCAAACAAATACCAACCCATAAGGATATTGTTATATACTCAAACCTCATTGAAGAATGTACAAGAAGAATGTACAATTCATTACTTGCTTAAAAATGTTTGCTTCAGTGTAGCACAGAAAAAGACTTTTTGAAAGTACGGTGCTGAGTTACCATGATCTGAAAAGCTCAGCAATGGGGCTAATGGCTCTATCTACATTGAGCCTAATGAAACGGTTATCCATGGCCGCCTGTTTTGTTTTTGGAGTGCTGTATCCCTGGATCTGTTGTGTGTTCCCTGTTCCTCTTCAGTTCGTCTGCGTGCCCTCCCCTTCTCTCTGCAGTGCTCCTGGTCTCACCTCTGCTTGTCCATCTGGTAAGAGAGAAGACGAGGAGTTAAGGCACATGATGATCCCTCAGCCTTTCTTTGGGTTCTGAAACAGCTTGTGCTTATCCAGTTGTTGGTGGCTGAAGTGAACAACTGCAGTGATTGTTGTGACTTCCTGGCCACTTACTGTACAGGGTGTCTCGGTGCCTTTGTCATGGAAGTTGCTATGTTTTGCTTGCAGTATGCTGAGTTCAGGAGTTTCTGGGAGGACAGGTGGGAAGACTAGCTGACTTTTGTTTCCTGAGACTGTGTTTCAGACGTGGAAATAACTAACTGTCCCTTTTGGTCACTACGATAATCTTCCAGTTGTGAACTTCAAGCCTGAAAGGATCTAACAATGTCCTCCATCTATAGGTTTGTGAGAGAGGTGGCTTGATTTGGGGAGAAGGAAGCAGACAAAGAGAAGATGGCTCTAGCTTTGTATCTGTCAGCTGGGCAAGAACAGGAGAGAGGGAGACAGGCTGTAGCTTTTCCCAAGTTGTCCTGTGAAGAGATGCTTTCCTTCTGGAACAGGGACTGATGAGGGTTCCAGCTGCCAAGGTAGCCCTTTACAGGTGTCTTCTCCTGCTGCAGAGAGCTCCTGGCATATGAATATAAAGCACTACAATAAAACTGTCTGACATACAATGTGTTGCCCTTCATACAAAGCGCCATTTTCCACTCTTGCTAAATTAGATTGGGTGGTGCCTCATTGCCCTTTGTATCCATTGTCCTTGGCTGGGCTCATCTGGGAGGAAGACAGTCACAGCCGAAGCCCTAAGGAATCACTTTGATCAAAAAGATGGCCAGTTCTTTGGATGAGAAATTTATTATTCCTCAGCTTAACGTGAGAATAAGTCTTTTATGATTGGGAAGGCAGTACTCTATTGAACCACTTG
Source organism: Scolopax mira (assembly GCA_004320125.1). Classification (NCBI taxonomy): domain Eukaryota; kingdom Metazoa; phylum Chordata; class Aves; order Charadriiformes; family Scolopacidae; genus Scolopax; species Scolopax mira. The sequence continues at coordinate 131,073 of BJBW01000218.1, forward strand.
GGTTTTTTGATAGGACAGTTTTAGTTAGGAATACAGAGTGTTTTGAAGAAGCGGTTTTGCAGAATACACGCTCTTGAGGACTGTAGGCGGGGGTGCTGTGGCAAGTCCCCTTCATCTTTGGGCTAAGAAGTATAGAATAATTTTTCAAGACCAAGGCTTAAAATTCTAGCAGGCTTAGCTGACAGATCTGCTGATTCGTTTTTTTAGATGCTCTTTTTCGCTTCCCAGCGTTGCACCTTGAAGATAAATGTGATGTGGAGGAGAAGGAGGAGCAGCAGTGCTGTAGAGAATTGTGTGGAGGAATACTGTTCTTGGGGGAAAGTGAGCTGGTGTTGGGAGTATGGACCTAAAAATGGTGAAAATTATTTGCCTTTGAAAACAAGAATCCCAGCAAAGTTGGTTTTCCACCTCCAGTTATTGAGGCTTATCTGAAGTGGTTAAGTGGGGCTGGTGGGCAGAAGGTGCATACATGTGTTCTGGAGAGCCATCCTTTCAAGGAGGTTGCCTGGCAGTACTGATTCTGCTCAGCCCAGCTCACCTTTGGAAGCCTGCTGAGGTTGTTCCAGCTTAGTCTGCTCCTCTACACAAAGCAGGAATCACCGTTTTATTTCAACACTCAGAGCTCTCATACTTTATCCCAGAATGTGTTGCATTTTTTTTCGGGTTTAGGCAGTACAACGCACGTTGGTTTAACGTGTGTGTGTGTGTGTACATGGCTATAAGACTCTGAACTAGTGATAAATGGGTAACATAAATGTTCTTTTGGAAGCTTATGTGCTGTCACTGTGTGCATCTCAAGCCAGTGACCTTCTAGCATATTAGTACAGTCTTTAGGAAAATTATTTTCCTGCTCCTGAACGGAGATGTTCAGCTTTCAAGATTTGGAAAATTGTTTTCTTATGTTATTCACGTAAGAGGAAAATAATCCATCTTCTTTTCTGCAATTCTACCACCTGCTTTATACTCTGGTAAATGATGCATTAGGTTTTTAATGTGATCACTGCTGATCTGTGTAGTTTCAGTCATCAGCTAGTTAAGTGCTGCCTTGAGCGCATCAGCTTTGATAGCTCAGACAATCATCAGTACCAATGCAGTCCTTGTTGGAATTGCTGTTGGATGTATTGGCAACTGTTTCTATATTGGTTATTTTATCCATATTTTGAAAGTTTTAAAAATAAGCTGATGCATGTCACCCCCACTTTTATAGCTGCACCTTTTGCTTTGGGGAGGCAGTTAGAGATTACCTAAAATTTGTTCTGTAATCAAAGGATTTCCCTCTCTGCTTCCATTTTTGGATTGAAAGTTGCTTTTATATTAATTTCTTTAATCATACAATATGGGACATTCGTGGTCAAACCATTGTCCAAGCCTAGGCTCCAGATTTGTTACTAAACTGAGGTTAGGACAGGTGGGGAGGGGGAAGAGTAGATGTGTTATTGTAGAAACTAGCATTAAAATACAATGTATAAAATGTTTTTTGTACAGTGGCAGGCTATTGTCTGTGAAGCCTGTTCATTCATGTGGTATGACTGTGAAATACCAGATTTTGCTAAACTTCATGCTTTGCCTGCCATTATTTCAAGCAAACAGCTTGAACTGTGGTATTTGTATCCTATTTGAGCTCATTGCTTTATATTTGAACACTTTTTATGTTATTTGAATTAAAAATTATATTTGAAAATGTGATAGTGATTTGACGTTTGGACCACAGAATAACATTGATCTTGAAAATGGCTTTTGTTTGAAGAAGTCCTTGTCTAGTGCTTGAAAAAGAAAACAACATCCAACACTTAGATGAGTAAGAAACATTTAACCAGTGCTGTTTCTTTTTGGGCATGTAATTTCTGTTCCCTGCATGACCATTTGGTTTCCCTTGGTGATGAGCTGTAAAAGGATAACATTTTATGGTTGCTAAGCTCTTCAAAAATGAATTTAAGGCAGATAGTTAATAACCGTTTAGCTACTGGTATCTCGATTATTTCAATCAGTTGGATCTTGGAATTGATACACAAGCACTTGATACTGCTTATGGCATTTGGATGCTTCCTGTTGGCATCTCTTATAACAATTGTAGGTTTATAGTTGTTAGTTCTGTTTGGGGTTTTCTCTGCAAATAGTGGAATAAAAATAATTTACCATGAATTTGTAGTCTGTAAGGCTTAGGCGAGCAAACAGCTGATGGGTGATGAAGCTCGTTCATTAGTTATCCAGTTGACTTTGGTAAGTTGAGTTGCACCCTGAAAGTCAAGCACATGAGTGTTTATGTTGACAATGAGCAACAATTCATACTTCCAAATATTTCATTATAAGTTTGCATTGAGACTGTGATGTGAGTTGACTCCCTAGATATCAAACAATTGAAATGTTCACAGTAACAATGAATACTAAGTGCATAAGCCATTAGAAATGCAAAGATTTTTAATAGCTATTGATAATAATTTTAGTAAGTTAAATCTTTTTAAAGAAAAAAGATTCCTGGAAGCAGAATATGTGTAAGTAGGGGCTGAATACGTACTTGTCAGAAGTGCTCGCTTTTAGTTTTTGCTGACATGAAGGGGATGTTTTGGCCTGTTTACTGGTCTCTGTGTATGATAGGTGTTCTATATTTTGATTCAGGTAATCATTATTTTCTTACAGTTACTTGACTGCTGATTTTAAGAACCTCTGTTCTTCGTATCTTACTGAAAGTATTAAGTTTTAGGTTTTTGATTGAATGAACTTCGGTCTGATTAGTAGAAATTCCACACACCTTGTTTTTCAAGGGTAACACAACTAGAAGAGTTCCAGTTCTGTACCATTGTTACGATAGCATACATAGCTGTTGCATTAGTAAATGTTTTTCTGTAAGCTGAATAAAGTTTATGAACTTAATTGTGTCATTCTTGGCAATAGCAGTACTGAATAAGGAATTAACCCATATATCATAAGTGAAGTAGATGCATTTTTTAAGAATAAGTTAGAAACAGTTGGTTTGGTGAGATTTTTGTTTATTTGTGGGTGGTTTTTTTTGGTTTTTGTTTGTTTGTTTGTTTGGGTTGTTTTTCCTTTCCAAGTGTTTAAAGCAGGCTAGCTATAGTTAAAAATTCTCTCTCTCAAGATACCTTTATATCAAGTCTGAAAACTTTATGGAAAGTTAATTTAATGCAATCCTAATCCTAAATTCCCTTTGGGTAGACTCATGACTAGCCAACAGTAAGTAATTGTGGTACACAAGAAATTATGCTTAAAAGGGCTGTTCTGCTACTCAACACCGTGAATACATCTTTCTGTAAAATTACCTATAAATTAGCATCAGAGAGGTTCGAACTCGACACTTTTTTTCTTTTTCAGAACCATAATATGGAGTTTTGTTTGTGTGTGTGTAAGGGTGGCTTGTTTTCTACTAGAAATATTTCTCCAGTGGTTTCTTTATGAAAAAGTTTGTCTTTCATTGGAAAGACTGTATTTCGACAGTTTTGTTAATTGCAGTAAACTCAAGCCAAAAGGAAAATAGGATGTTTTCAATGTTTTAAGCTGTGGGTTGTTTTTTTTTCCTGTTCTGTGTGGATATGTTCTTGTGCACACTTTTTGTTGATCAGTAATTTTTTAAAATAAATGTTTATGTTTTAACATTCCTACATTCTTTATGATGTGAAAACTCAATTCAGCTCCAGCAAAATCACAGGAGATTGCCTTACTAACCATATTCTAGAGATTATACATAATTTATGTACTGAAAAATGAAAATAAAATCAATGGTCAGATCATCTATATGCTTTATTAAACACTCCCCTCCCCACTTTATAACTTCCCCTGTTAGTTCCCCCATAAACTGTCCTCTCAGGCTTTTGAAATTAATTCCAAATTCTCTTTTAGTTCAAGGAAGAGGTTTTGTCATCCAGAATTGGAATAGTATCCATCAGAACAATAATCCTGCCAGTACCTGATCTTTGGATCATCAGCCTTGCTGAAATTCAGTGTATTGTGCATGAGGCCACAGGGATTCTCTTTTTTAACTTTTCTCCCCTACAATGGTTCTTCTGATAGAACCATTTCTTCAAACAGTACGCTGATTTTCATGGTTCTTTGCTTGAAGTGCTGTGGGGGATAACGATTTCATATGTCTTTGAGAAACATTATTAGTGGTGGGAGAAGAAGGTGGAGCTTGAAAAGCTTGATATATTTTGGTGAAAAGTTGTGAGCAGATAACTTTACTGTCCCAGTTTCAAAGAAGATGGTGTAAAAGCTTCCCAGGTGATGCTATCAGTCATATTGCACTAATATTGTTGATTTTGATTTGGCATTTAAGCAACACTTGTAAAGAAATAATATGTAAAATTATTTCAGATTTGCAAAAGGTTAATTATTTTTCATCCCTGAGTGCCGTTTTCTCCTCATGCTTGGTGATCTGTGGTTTCCCTAGGTTTAGATAGAGCAATCCTTCAACCTGAAATGTTGCTTAACTGTGAAGAGGAAATCTATGAATTGCTGTTTCTTGGAGTAGAAGTAGTTGTTTCAGTGCCCAGTTGCAGCTTCAGATACTGATGGAGGGAGACAGAAACACTGAACTGTTTCAGCAGCTTATTGCAGTTTTCTTTACACATCCTATTTTTGCACTTTTAGTTTTATATCGAGGTGAAGCTGAAGTGGCATATTAGACTTGGCAAGACAACCAACTTGTGTAGCTGCTTTGCTGTAAGTGTTTTTTTGTATAGAGAAACCCCACAGGAACGAGGCAGGTGAAAGATCCTCAATATCTTGAATAGAAAGATGAATTAGGAAAGCAATGGAAACAGAAGGTGAATTACAGTGGTGCGGTTTTTCTTGGTTAATTCTCAGTGTTAGGAGATTTTGACTCTGAAAGGATAGTTTACTGCAGTGATCTAGCATGTATGTGGAATATGTTGTGCACTTACGTTTGCCAGCAAGTCCATAGTTGTTCATAGTTGGCAGTGCTGCATCTTTAGCAGGACTGGAGCCAGTTAAATCCCTATCTGGTCATTTTAACTTTGCTTCAAAATTATTAAGATGTGGGGGAAAAACATTTTACCTTGTGAGGTGGAAAGAAGCCACTGGTGCTTAATTATTTATTTTTTTTTAACAAATCCATGAGGTTTTTTTGAAGCCAGGAAGCTCTGAACAACATTTTCTGTTAATTTCTGTTTTTATGCTGTTGGTCACTGATGTCAAAATATGTCTTAGTATCACAAGGGTGGAAAGAGGGACACACTAAATTGAATGCTTTTGAACATTTACATATGAAGTTCAGTGGGGATCAGGTTTTCTCTTTTTTTCTCAAGTATATTTGATAACATCAAATAAAGCATTTTCATTCCTTTATCTCTTCATTTCTAAAAAGTTGTTTTTAATGTCTCCAGTTCTGTGACACAAGGCATCCTTTTCTTCTTGCTCTGAGAAATTTACAAGTGTTGGGCAAGTTCAAAGTTGATGGGTAGTTTGTACTGGAGCTTCACTGCTACTGGTTTCTTACATACTCTTCCTATGCTTCTGTGATAATTCTGGCACTTAAAAACAGTGACTCAAGTGTGTAAATTTACTGTCATCTTTCCAGTTAATTTTATTATTCAGTAGTAAAAGTTTGTTTTATTGATTGTATAAAGGGTCAGAAGTGTGAAAATACTTTCATTTTAAGACCACATCTACAAGGCAAAATTAGTAATGAGTTACCTTTGAGAACAGATTGTGTATTATGTTTTGTGATGCTAGAACGAAGCCATGATGTTCACAATGGGAAAAATCCCAAACAGTAAATTTGTAATTTGCAATTAGAGTTGTAAATGAGCATTAGACGTTAGGAGGCTGCTGTATGTCACCTCTACAGGCAGAAGGAACCACTAGTGTAGAGATGTGGGGTGTTAAGGTTTCAGCAGCTGGAATTAAACCCACTTTCAAGAGGGTTAGAAACTGATATTTAATGTTACTGTGCTTAGCACAGCTACAGAGTGCACGTAATTCCAACTGTTTTTTTGAGTTTTCCTTTTTGAAAGCGTCTAGATGGCCCACAGTCCTTTGGTTCAGGTACCCAAACCATCTGCTTCCTTCCTGGAAGGAATCCAGCAGCTGCTGGTACGATTGGAGAATTTTTTGCTTCTTTGTTGACCTATGTAAAACTTGTGAAATTTCACTTGGTCCTGGTGTGGTGGGGAGTTTGAAAGCCTCCCGGGAGTTGTGAAGCCTGTTCTGACCATCACTGCTGCTTATTCTCATGGAGTTTTGTGTGATCGTGTGTGTGTTATTTTTCATTTCCTCCATCAGTTGTGTTTCTGCCGGGTAGCACTTAGAGCACTGAAGCGTTAAGAGTGTTTATTTTTAGGAAAGTGTTGGTGCAGATTGCAAAGTAAATGCTATGTCTTGGGATGCGGGCAAGCTGTGTGTGCTGGACAAAAGAGGACATACCAAAGGCTCGAGCTGTCAGTGGGATTCAGCAGGGGCAGCAAATCGGGAGGGCTTCTGCCTTAGTATCATTGAACACAGAGCCCTCTTACACAGCCCTCGTGTAAATCACTTCTAAAAAAAATACTGTTGAAGCAAGTGGTAGCTGTCCCCGGGGACTTCTTCACATCGTTTCTCTGACATCAGTAAAGCAAAAGCTGTGCAGCAGTCTTATGCAGCTGATCTTTCTTTTCTGTTCTTTTGAAGTAGTTTGGTTAGAACACGATAGCAGAGGAAGCAAATGTCTTACCTGCTCTGACAATTTAATCATAGAATGGTTAGAGTTGGAAGGGACCTTAAAGTTCCAACCCCCTGCAATGGACAGGGACACCTCCCACCAGACCAGGTTGCTCGAAGCCCCATCCAGCCTGGTCTTGAACCCCTTCAGGGATGGGGCATCCACAACTTCTCTGGGCATTCACCTTAGCCGTAGCCAAGACTGTCATCCCCTTCAATGCCATCGCTACCTAGTTCTGCAGACACACTTAGCATGGTGTGTTTGGTTAATAATTTGAGATAATTTGTTTTGAAATGTTACCATATTTTAGATGTTAAATTTAGCAAGGCTAAGTCTTACCCTCTTGTGTAAAATTTGGTGTCTGAAAGCTATATTCCAGAGATGGTGATTGAAGAGCTGTGTGTACAGATGAAAATAATAAAGTGCTAATTATCACAAGCCCAGCATGTGGCTAGCATTGTAAATGAAAACAGTAAAATTTTCTTGTAATGGCATCTTAAATTTTGTACTTTTGCTATAAGAGCAAGAACCAGCCTCCTTCCCTCTCCCTCCCTCCCCTGTGAGCTGCCAACATTTGTGAAAGGCAAAATGCTTATTGTACTTTCCCTTTTGTCCTTTTCCTATCTTTGTTAAACCTCAACCCCGTTAATTTCATCACTCTTCTAAGGTTGCCCCACAGCAAGTAAATGGATCCCAGCTGATCCCAAGCAGGATCCCACCTGCCCTCCTTTCCTTGCCCCGCCGCTGCCACTGCTTGCGGGTGACTTGGCTGGAATCTGCGCTGCGGGAATGGGTCGGGGCACGGGTTCCTCTTCTGCCAGCTCAGTTCCTGAAGCCAGTGCACCACTCTTGTGGGGAAGGGTGGTTTCTGTGTTTTTGGTTGGGTTTCAAAGTTGTTTGAAACGGCAGACGCAGGCTGGCAGTGCTGGTGAAAGCAGCTGATGCTGGCGTTGCCCTTCTCTCACACTCTCCTGCCCCCGTGTCCAGGAAGGCACTGCTGCACTAAAATAAATGAGGGGATTGCTCTAGGGTAAAACTAACAGCTATTTTTATCTCGAGTCCCTGGTATGGTTTAACACGTGGCTGTAGAAGTGTTTACTTCAGTTACCAGGAAGGGTGCAAGAACAAGTGGCCAAAAGCAAGAGGCAGACAAGGCTGGCTTTTGTCTGTGGCTGCACTAAATTAAAGCGCCTTCAAGGGTTTATTGAGCTATGGCCTCACTTGTGGAAGCGTGGGGTGTTTTATGTTGTCAGACATCTGTAATGGGATGAAATGCTCAAACTGGTGTGTTGCTGAGGCAAAGAAATGGTCTGAAGATGAAGGAGGGCTGTGTGCTTGTAGGCTTGTTAAGAAAATTAATTCTGACAGAGGAGCAGATTCCTTCCTGAAGAGGATGGTTCTGTGGGTTTTGGTGGAAACATCAATGAGTTTGGAGGACGCAAATAAGGGCATTTGAAAATATCTGAAAAATCTATTTAGAATTTGATGTCTCTGTGGTCTTGATTCCTCAGTGGTTTTTGTTCATGGAACTGTTTGGTTGTGTAAACTTTCTGTCCCACACTGAGAAAAGCAAAAAGTAGATGCAGTGTCTTTTAGTGGGATGCTGATAAAGAGCAGGGAAATGTAGAGCACAGGAGCTAAACGCAAGAGGAGAAATGATAGTATTGCATTGAATAAGAAAGAGTTGTGTATTTGTAGTTAAGATGAATGCTTTAATATATCTTTTTGCTTGTACAATTAATAGATTTAGTTCTACCTTTGCTTAGTTAAGAAAGATTTAATTACATCCTGTATGTAGTCACAAATTTACAGAAAATCATAGCTTCTATATATATAATCTTTTCAGGAAGCCTACTGGTTAAATTGATTCTGTTCAAAAGACAGTGCCACATGTAAAAATTGAGATCAGTGTTTAGATACACATCAGTTATGCCTTATAGACTGTAATCTTAAACTGTCTGATGCCTTTATCATTCTCTCTTCTCCAAGGAATGGGAAAGCATTCTCTAGTCTTAATTTTTAACATGTTTTGGTAGTGAGAACAAGAGCAGCAGTCACTAACAGCAGCCAATCTCAGGGGGAAAAAGGTTTTGATTAATTGACTTCAACACTATAAAGGATAATGAATTTTTTTTTTTTGGTGGGTATTAATAGAGTACTTAGCACCCACTCCTGCATGTGCAGTATCCTCTAATTTTATTAAATGCCATATTTTCTTCTTATCTAATGCATTTTGGTATGTTTGTATTGGTCCAAGTTCTGAACTTGTGCATGAGAAATCGTTTTTAAATCATCTGCACGATTGCATCAGACATCAGTGTGCCATAGCCCGGGGCTCATATGTAATCTGTCAGGATCATTCATCCAGACTGCATTCAAAGGTGCCTGCAGAAGAGATGAATGGTTGTCCTGATGACAGCACTCTCCTCTACCAGGTTCTCAGGAGGCCACACGTTCTTTTAACACACGCTTTGGTGAAGAGTTGAGCTTATTCATCTTTGCTGTGAACGTGGTCCTCAGGACACACGAAATTCAATTCACATCTGCAGATCTTCCAGCTAATGTCATGTGTAACTTGTATGTGCGAGTCATCTGGTGCTTCTGTGAAGAGCTTGACCACTTCTGCAAGTGCAGTGGATCTGTGGTGTGACACAGAGTGGGCTGAAAGAAAGCAAGAGACTCCTTCAGCCATGTACTGACAACAGAACTTGTCAGCCCGTTCAGGAAAAAATGACTTTTGTCTCTTCTTTGTCTTCTCAGATATTCCACTCATGCACACAGATTAACAGAAGCAAAAGGTTTGGTGGTACTTAATTAATGACTTCCCAATGAATGAAGTACCTAAAGATCCTACATACGTGACTGTAGTGCATAGAACTGTACTTTCTTTTGGGGAAAATGCTTGCAGATTGTTCCCTTGATAGAGGACATATGTATGTGTCTCTGGGGTTGATCTCTGAGTTTATACAACTTTGGCAGAAATGATGAAGCACCACTTAGAGAACTACCCTTTTATATTACCAATAAAATAAAATGAGGTTTTGATGTTCTGAAAGTTTCACTGGAAGTGTGATTTTTAGAAATTTCCGAACAGCTCTTGAATGTTGCTACTGCCCTTGGCAGACTGCATATTGCATGCTGGACGTGCAGTGGTGATCTTTAAATTCTTCAGGCTTGAAACATCTGGCACATCTGCTATCGCTAACCTAAATGAAATGTGCAACAAAATGAGATCGAAAATGTCCAGTCAGGATGAGGCTAATTTTGAATATTGACTTTGTGGTGAGATGACGGTGGAGATGCAGTTCAGCACAACTTGTTTTCCTTTCTGTTCCTTTCTAGTACGATTTGACAGCAGGTTCTTTAATATGGAGACAGATAAGAGGAGTATTTTTCCTCACATGTTTTCAAAAAAGCCTGCAACAAAAGGGAGATATGAGATTTGCATTTCCATTAAATTGCGTGAGACAGATTAATAAGTTTTCCTACCTAGCCACGGGGAACAAGACTGATTGTTCCAAGCTACAGGGGGAAGTTTGACATTTTTAGTCAAAGACAAGACTCAGTGTATTTTATTTTATTTACATTTTATCACTTAGATGCCTAAGAGTGTTTTTGGAGTTCTTTTGCTGTTCCTATTGGAAAGGTGTGCCCTGATCATCACACAAACGCAGTGCCAGTATTGTTTCATGCTTGAGACAGCTGAACTAGTAAAGAGAATAGTTTAAATGCATGTTAGGCATGATCTTTTCTACTTTTACCTAGAGAAATTAACAGTTTAAGTACAGTTTGGGTCAAAGAGAGAGCCAGGCTCTCCTTTGTCTTTGGCTTCCAACTGTATAGGCTTAAGATGCAAAGATACGTAACCGTGTGCATTATTGATATTCTTGGTTGTAAGAAATACCATTTCTTTGGTTACTACATTGCAGTAACAGGCCCCTTGACATGAGAATGACTTAAGAAGAGTTCTAGATCATACAAGCATTTTCATTTTCCTTAAAATGTTCCTAGAACAATGTATCTGTCCATGCAGGTGAAAGCTACTACGATTTCCTGTTCAAAAGGCCGCTGTATTGGTGTATCTGCATAATATTTTCAATCCGTAAATGAGTTGTTGTTCACCCCTGTCACAAGACAGACCTAGCACAGAACTGGTTAACTCACTCATTGTTTTTATTCAGCGTATAACCTATTACTGATTGCTGTTTATGTTGAAAATTAATTTTATATTTCTGTAATACAAAAGTGTTTTGAAATACAAGCAGCATATATATATTTGTTGGTTTTATTGTTGTTAATATAATAAATTCCATATGTTTTGTAATGTGTGGAAGTACTTACTTGCCAGTTTACTCGCAAAGGAATCAGTATTTTTCTTGATTGTTAAGGGTATTGTTACTAATAAGGAATCTGACATTTAAATGTTTACTAACTAATAAACCAAGGCTATACCGGTTTTGAATGATAAACCTTTCACTTACTCTTGGGTTTATAATGTGCCTTTGGAAAGAAACCAGGATTAAAATTATACACAAAACATGCAGTTTAACTTACCTCTTTGTAACATTGGACAATTGTCTCATATATCAGAACAAGAGTAACTTAAGAAAGTAATTTATTGGCTGCCACCTAAATGGAAATAATATTTGTCATGGGATGGAACAAGGTATTTTAAGGCAAACTGCTAAAATTGGATGAAGAAAAAATGTGGCTAAACAACGGCTTTACAAATAGAAGTTTTGTTTTTACTGAAACAGATATTCCAAAAGAAAAATGTATCATTTTGATTTAAGACTGTTAGCAAGAAAAAAGCTGCAGTTTGCATCTGATTCTGTATATACCAACAGCACGTTAGCTTTTAGAACATGTAGTTGTCTTTCAGTGTGGTCAGATTATAAAGAGACTAGGTTTTGTTACTAGAAATGAGGTGCTTTTGCAAATGGATTAATCTGACCTAGTTAAGTACCACAGTTTACTTTTCACATGTCGCTTCAGAGCATTGGACTTAATTTGCTTGAAATATGCTTAAGAATTTTGAAAATTTTTAAATGTGTACAATTTTTGTCCCTAAAGCTTAGTTTACCTTTTCACGTTTAGCAGAGGAACTATACGTTTTAGTGTGTAATATGAAACACTTTCAGACCGTCACTTTTAGCTGTCAAAACAAACATCAGTCAATATAAATGTTTTTGATAATTGTGACTTTCTAGATTGTGAAGTCTTGACATAATGTTAAATATGTTGTAATCATTTGGTAGGAAGTGTATAGACAGGCATGAATTTTGAAGGGTAGGAGAGACCTACACATAATAAATGTGTTTGGAGTGGTGTTGAAAACAATTTTTAGCAGCATATCTAATCTGGTTTTAGACTTTGCTATTTTTGCTTACATTACTTTATTCAAGATTCTGAAAGGTCCCAATTGCTCTTAGGATAATATGTAGACATCTCTCTCAGAAGATCTATGGACCTTCTAGTGACAATGCTATTCCTGGTGTAGTCGTTTCATGGGACTAAAGTCAATAAGTAGGGTTTTGAACCTCCAGTGCTAACAAAAATATATCAGAGATGTTTTGAGTCTTACTTTGTGGAGCTTATGTTATTTCTGTGTTAATTTTGCTGGATGTGTCCTTACGCTCAGGAATGCTTTGTTTCATTTTGATGCAGTAACCTGTAAGAGCCACTGAGGGTGAATGTTAATTAAAGAATATTCTTCTTTCCAAAGCAACACACAAAACTCTTGCACTTCTTGTACCACATACTGGGTGAAATAAGTATCTAGCTGTTGAGTAAATAGATTTATGTTTGCTGTTTATAATTTGATTTTGAAAATGCACAATATCTGCTATTTTTTCCCACTTGTTAACAAACAGTAGTATCAGTACTAAAGAAGAATTAAAATTAATACTCAAATGTTAGGTAGAGGGCCCCAGAGTGGATTTACAATTTAATTTGTTGTAGAAAAAATGAGCATGTTCTCTAAAGAGGTGGAATTACAGCATTAAAAAATTGATACAGGAGAAAACAATGCACTAGCAGTTTGGTGGTGGTCAGACTTGGCAGTTATTGTCAGTAGAGTATTTGCTGTTCATTGTCTTTACACTCCTGTACTTGCTCATTGTGTTGTGAGTACAGTAAGAACTGTAAAACTGATTTTGTTTTAGCGGTGGGTTTCTCTCTCCTTTCCAGAACCTCTTTTCTTCTGTGCATAGGTGTTGAGGGAATGTGCAAGGCCTGTCTCTGCAATTTTTTAAGCCATTATGAATGAATTTCTATCTCATTGAGGAAGTTGTAGCAGCTCTCTAGTCACCTATGATGAGTAGTTAAATATTAGGCAACAGCAGTTGAATGGTATTTTCTCACAACATAAGCAGTAAAGTTAAAAAAGCAGAAATCATACCACTACTAAAAACTAGAAAGACTAAAACACTAGTGGAGCTTTGGAGATGAATGTGCGTGTCTGATTTATTTTTATTCTTCTGTAGGCGATGGATGTGGACACACCGTTCTGGGCCCTGAAAGTGGAACTCTTGCTTCAATAAACTACCCGCAGACCTCTCCCAATAGCACAGTGTGTGAATGGGAAATTCGTGTAAAGCCTGGGCAGCGAGTTCAGCTCAAATTTGGCGATTTTGATATTGATGACTCGGATTCCTGTCATTCCAGTTATTTAAGAGTTCACAATGGAATTGGCCCCACCAGGACAGAGATAGGTAAGAGCTTTTAATACTGATATATGACAGCTACTGTCTTAGATAGTATTTAGAAGATACTGTTGGTACTTCTGTTACTTTTAAAATTTTTCCTTGTTTGCCTGCACTACTAAGTATATGGTATTAGTGAAAGTCTTTTTTATAGCCCTAGAAAACTTACAATTCAGTTGGCTATTAGGCAGGATAAGACCTTGCCTGAATACATTATACTCTACTTTATACAGCGTGGACTTTGAGTCTTATGAGAAGTGATGAAAAGAAGAACGTGTTTATTCTTACAGGAATCTCAAATAAGGAACAGAAAGGAATTCTAGTAATGCTGTAATTGGAGTTGTGTTTTTGCTGAGCTTCATATCAAGGAAACCTTGCAAAACTTTGAGGAGTGCTGTGTGTACCTCACCACACTAGAAAAACAGCCATCAGGGACTTGTTTTAGTAAATACACTTCTGATAGTATTGCTAGAAAGCAGAGCTAAGGAAAGACTCTTCTGTATGCACTACTGGCCTTCAGTGCAGGGAGAGAATACAGGTGCAACTATAACTATAGAAAAATAAGTGATAAAGAAAACAGTAGCATGATTGTCTCTTTCTCTGGTGATGTGCTCATTTTGAGTACACTTAGTGTTGTTGCTCAGCAGATTAACTCTGTTTGGAATGCCAGAGTATTCTTAATGTAATTATTCTTAAGTAATTCTGTTTAAAGCATATGTAAATGTCTGTCTGCTTGACACAATTCTTATATCCTAAAAATGTATGGAAAAAATTATGAGTAATAATTATAGCAGAACATCCTGCACTTTGTTCGTGTGTATAACTGGATGCTAAATGCAACACAGATCCTATAATAATCTTTGATTCTTCAGGTTCTAAAGGAAACTCGACTGTAATGTTTTGAGTTTTATTTTCTCGGACATTTGCCACTAGTTTGCAAAGTTCTTGTAAACATTGGAGAGGGAATTGTAAAACTATGACCATCTTCATTAGAAAATTAATATAAATAGTGTATATATTTCTTACCTGAAATGCCTTTCTTTTTATATGGAGTAGTTCTGATTTGAGGTGTTCATGGTGGTATTAAAGAATGTCAGGCTTCAAAAGTTGTGTAGTTCAAATACCCCCATATTCTGATGCCTATGGTGTACTTTGGGTTCACTTTAAGAGGACAAGCTGAATTTAATGACTGTAATGCAGTGTTGGTTTATTTTCAGATAGCAATGTGACATTATCATCTATCTCAAGGTATATGTAGTTATTTAAGACCCTTGTGATTACTTTGCATAAAACTCAAAATGAATTGTCATTCTTCCTTCACTAAAATTAGTTGTTATTGAGCAGATTAATTTTATTTTCTTTCCTAAAGCAATAGTTTGGAGAGGGAGAGAAAGAGGGAGAGATTTCCTTCACCAAGATTGTTTTTGTGCAGCTCAAATGCCGATCCCGCTAATTTGAGTCTTTTTATAAAGAGGCTAGTGGAATGTTAGCTTTGTTAACCCTCTTTTTCAACCTAGGTAACTGTATGTGAAAATAAGTATGTGCTGGGAATTGTTGAGCCAGACTTGGTCTAAAATAGGAAACACTGAAGTCCTTAAATGGCAAGGAACGTCCAGTTCTGATAAGTCTATTATTCACTTTTACAAGTGACTTAATGGGTTTGAGTAAATTTTCTACTTCATTTGTTTCTCTTGACTTTCAGCTGTTCCCAGCTGGTGTAGTAGCACAGTATGTTGAGCAAAAATGTGTGTGTTGTTCTGCTCTTAACAAATTAAATCACAGAACAGACAGTGATATTAACAGTGGCAGATACAGATGATGCAGATTCCTAACTGTTCATGTTTGAAGCAACAAACACTGGAGAGATTAAAGAGACCTGAATTTCTTTAGAAGAAATCTAGATTTATCCTAGGTTTTTCCAATCAAGACTGTTGATGTGGTCTAGCATGAAAATACTTGCATTACATAAAATTTGAAATTCAATGTTACTTTAAATCAAAATTACTTAAAATTTGTCTGATTAGATTGAAAAATGAATTGTCAGTGGATTAGTTCATTGATAAAACACAGAATGTTTCTAATAAAGCTTTTAAGCGTTAGTTCTCATACCAAGGCTTTTGAATATTGAGCAAAAAATCAAAAGAAGATTCAAATTCTTGGTGTTAAGTTTGTCTCTAGTTTAGGTAAGATCTAGAGGTGTTCCGTATTAGATTTCATCACAGTCCAGTCACTGTGCTACACTGTTCTACAGTCAGATGTAGTTATTTAATACATACAGTGTAAGCCCAGCCCTATAGCAGTGGAGAATATAAGCTACAGTGGGAATTCCCTCTCCTGAGGTGATACTGCTGTACAAAAGCACTTGGAGTCCTTCAATACATAAGTACAGGCAAAATAGTAATATTACATCTTCTGTATGTAGCATTGACAGAGGCTTCACAGTAGTCATTCCATTTCTAGTGCCCACTCTTTAAAAAGATTGCTAAAAATCTGACAAGGCCAGGGAAGAGTTAGGAAAATGATTTATAGTCCCAAAAGTACGTCTTGCTGTGAGTGCTAAGGTGCATCAGCCTACAGTTTGTCAAAGGCTATATCTCCTGCAAGCAGCCTTGGATAGTTTATCCAACCTAGGTTTAAATGTCTTGCCCTCTGTATTTGCCCAAAGAAGAGGATAAATTATGTCTTTAGGACAGTCTGACCTATCCTCAGTGGAGTCTCATGCTGGTCAATCATGCAACAAGATCCAGTGGCTATAACAGGACTTAAGAAGAAAATTAGAAGCTGGAAAAATTATGCACTTCATCATAATGAATGCAATTAATCACTGAAACATGACTTAGAGCAAAACATAGGGGCAGTGTGGAGCCTTGGTTAAAGAGAACTTACTTCATTGTAACGTTTGCTGATAACGATTAAATAGTGAATTGAGGTAAGGTAGTATTTGTACAATGTTATAAATTTCATTAGTATTATAAAATCTATTTTATTTTTTTTATTAGAAAATACCCTCGCTTTATTCAAACATAGCTGAATAAGCAACGTTTAGAAAGCTCTGAATAATGATAGGAATTTTGTATTTGTAATTTTTTTATTATTTTACTAAGATATGGGATTGCAGCTCACTTTTTAAAGGGATTTGACATACACTTTTTATTTGTTTGTGTTATATTTATATTTCTTTTGTATTCTATTTGTTAAGAACAGTGTTACTTCACTCCCTTTAGCCTTTAGTTGATACAGGAGTCTGGCTTTTTTTTTCTTTTTTTACAATATTATAACATGCTATAAAGAATCCAATTAAATAAATGGTGAAATGAAACATATGTAATGTCATTTGCTGCTCATGGTTATCCAATTTGATTATCCGCTGCAGAATCTTAAATAGGGTTATAGATGGTTTACAACATTGAATGATCAAGGGATCCTATAGAAGAGATTTTTTTTATTATTTTTTTTTCCTTAACAGGTTAATAAACTGATTGGTATTTTATTAAAATTTCTAGTTATTAGGACTGGAGAATTCCATATTGACTTGGGTCTGTTTAACAGCCATTCCCCCAGGTAATGCCATTTGGTAGTAATTCTAAGACTTCACATGGCAAATATTGTCAGTGTCTGCAGTCTCCAGTTTAAACTGCACCTCAGTTTAAAATGTGTTACTTTTGGCCATTTTGGATGGCAAGAGAAGTATCCAGATCCAGAACCTCTGGTCAGTTACATTGATGCAACAAACCAGAAAGCGAAGCAGCTGGTGGTTTATATTAATGTTACTTTCATATGCTTGTTTGTTAATACTGAAGTGCAGTGAATCATGCCTCCTGTCATCCGAAATTAAGAAAAGTAGTTGACAGAAACCATGAAATAGTCAACAAGGAAGAAGTGCCCCAACACACGAGGGAAGAGAAGGGCTTTTTTTTCCTCATTTGCTTCTGTAGGTGATTCTCTTTACTCTAACCCGATCCTTTTCCTTGACAGATTTCTCATGTTCCTTGGAGAACTGACTGTGGGGGTTATTCATGGTTATGGAGGTTGATGGGACACGTTATTTGCAAGTATTAAGGGTCTGAGATACCTGTTGACGGGGGCAGAATAAATATTCTGCCTTTTGCTTTAAATGAACACTGACTACATTATTGAGTGTCATGCCACGTGTATTGTTTATGAATATACACCAGAAGTAATGGGAGATTACAAATGAAAAAAGGTGCTTATTACATACATTGGGTTTGGTCTGTGTCTGTTCTCTCTCTTTTCTCCATAGGAAAATACTGTGGGTTTGGCTTTCAAATGGATGGTTTAATTATTTCAAAAAGTAATGAAGTCACAGTACAGTTCATGAGTGGAACACACATTTCGGGACGTGGATTTCTTGCATCTTATTCAACCACTGACAAATCAGGTAATTAATTTTTTGATACCGGTCAAATTAGAGCTGACTAGTAAAAACACAGAACTAATTCATTTATTCCCATATTCTCATAAACTGCCTTCTAAAAATTAAGACTTTTAATACAGTCTTCCTGATACTTCTGCATAGGAACTTGGACTGTTCAGTAACTATTTAAGTTACAGTAGTTTTAAAGAAATATGAAAGCTTGACCTTGATAGCAAGGCAATAATCAATTGCAGTTATCTCTTATTCTCAGTTATCTGTTGTGAAAAGAGCTGTTTTGGATAAAGGATGCAATGCATTATGTCAGGTAGTAATCTTGGTGGCAGATAACAAAAAAAAAAATTCCTGGTGAAGTGTATATGTTTTATGTAGACCAACCTTGTGGAAAATTTTATTTCGGTAACAGTTTCCTATACTGCCTTAACTCTTCAATTATATAATCTGCTGACTACTTTTTAGAGTTTTGGCCATTTCTTGTTTACTCCATGTTTTTGGTTATTCTAGCCTCTAAAGGAGGCTGCTGTATTTGTTTTGGATCTCCGTCCCACTTATTGTAACAGTGAGTGACAAACATGGGTCCACGAGGAAACGAGGGATCACCAGCAACTGCTTCACAAGGCAAACAGCTTGAGAAGACCCTTTCTAGAAGTAATTTTAAAATAAAATTTTCGGGTTTAAGTTGCATTTTGTGGGTATCCTGATGGATTTCTCTCTGTACTTTGCACTGTATGTGTTGGTACACAGCAGACTGAATATAAAATTTGAGATATCAGTTGTGGATGCCAGTAACATGCCTCTCTAATGTTTGCTCACTGTGCGGCCTGGTTTCAGTACTGTAGGGCTGTTAAATGCTGAAAAGACAGGCTTGTTTAGCTAACTTATTAATTTAATGTTGTGAAAAGTACATATGTTTGTGTTTTTGAATTATATCAGGTTCTCTGATGTATAGCTGTAAATTAAAATGAAGATGCACAAAAAATGAATGTTTGTAGTGTGTCCCTTCTTTTCTATGTCACATTCTCAGTGGATTTCCCAGTTACTCAGACAAATTATCAGGGTTCTACTGTAATACAAAATCCGTTGCAAGAAAATTTAGTAAGAATGTGTTTTTTAATTCTGAGGCTTTGGGTTAAGCCACAGAGGCTCAAACATAAATTTTTGTGCACTGTAAAAAGCTTTCTCAAACTTGTCTATGTCATCCTTTTGACCTAGTACTTTTTCTTTCCAGACCTAATAACCTGTTTAGAAAATGCAAGTCACTTTTCCGAACCAGAATTCAAGTAAGAATGATTTTTATCTGTTTCCCCCTAATCTCTTTAATTAAGTCATTTTAGTATTTCTGCTTCACTTTGTTACCTATACCTGATGCAGCTTGAAAATTGGCTGTCCAGAGAACATAAGAAACAAAGTAGCTGGGATTAGAGAATAATAATTTTGACATTTGCACTCCTCCTTCCTCTATCTCTTTCTTTCCCATTTTTGTTATTTTCATGCAGTATACAGTAGAACCTCGTTAATTTTGCACTAACACATAGGAGATAATATCTCATTCCCGTGGAAAGAATATTACCTTTATAATCATATTAGAGCAGGTATATACCTTAAATACCGAAATTCATATTGCAGTTATCTAAGGAGCATAATACTATGAAATGTATTAAAAATTACAAACCCATTTCACAGTTTGTTGTGAATTACGAAGACATAAAATTCTGGACATTTTGTTGGGGGAAACATACATCACTTCCCTGTTTTCTCCTTCTCCATTTCCATCTGAAGCTGCAGGCTATTGTGAAGTACATAAACTTACCTTTTAGAGAGCTTCAGCCCTGGCTTTGTAAAGTGTTTCAAAGTGCAACCTCTGCATTTTCATGGTACTTGCAAAGTTGCTTCAACTGTTGTTGAACTGCAGTGAAAATGGTAATAGTTTACTATTCCTGGAGATTTAATATTTTTGTATGTGCACTATGAAATGGCACTAGAACATGAATGTGGGCATGCATCAGAGGTGAAGATGTCTTGCCTCTTGCTTTTCATGAGCTCATGGTATTAACTAAATTTGGCTGGTTTTTTATGATCAAAGTATTGCAAAGAGGTATTATTATAAAATAATATTACTTTCAGATGTATTATTTAAGTATGCAAACAGATAGATATGCAAGTCTCAAATTCATAAAATAAAATTCATTAATATTGGTACTTATATGAATTTCAATTTACAGAAGCCATGCAGTATTTATATTACGAAATGCTGGCTCTAATTATTTATTTTATGGAGACTGGAACTGTAGTTTCAACTGAGACTTTTTAAAAACTTTTTCAGATGTCTTTTCTCCTGTTACATATTTCTCTTCTTGAGTATTTTTTGTCTAATTTGATATGTCTTAAATTGCACTATATCTGTGAATAAGGTGATATATGAATAATAATAGTGTATTGTAAATCAAAAACCTAGTGACTGGTTTATAACATTGTAAGAGTTGCATATCTTGACTTGATATTTTGTTCTTTTCCAGTAAGTATTGTCCAGCTGGCTGTGTGATTCCTTTTGCTGATATTTCAGGCACTATCCCCCATGGATACAGAGATGTAAGTAAAAATACCACAGTTTCGCTTGAATTTTGGTAAAACACACACTGAATAATTAAAAATCAATTTCAGTTGTACACATTAATTGTGCTGCCTGGGTTCTGGAATTTGTACCTCCTAAAGTGAATACTGTGCTACTAATTTTTTTGCACAGCTTCTAAACAACTAGTGCTTTAGATGTTGCCATCTCCAAGAAGTGAAGAAATGTAGTAGAGGCCCAAAACATCTTTGTAAGGCCTGCTGAAAAGGATAGATCAATCAAAATACTGTTTCATAGTTCCTCTTTTGTTTTTGTTGGCTTTCTTGGGTTTGGAAATACAGATTTATAAAGAGAGAACCAGTTCTCTTTTTTTTTTTTGACACTTTAATACATCTCTATTCTCGGTTGCAGTGGTTTTCTTAATTTTTTTATTAAAACATGAGAGACTAAATACTATTTGTGCTCAGCAGCTAGAAAACCATTTCCTAAGCAGTTAATACTGTAACATTAATAATCCTATAAACTGGAAATTAATATTTACTTAGAACACTACCAAAACCTATAAAATTATTTTCTGATGTAAGCCTTTGTAACTGAATTAGTATACCTGCCATAGGACTGGAGAGTGTTTGCTTTCTTTATTTTTAAATTATTATAATTTTGCTAGCAATCTAGTTAAAACATACATTAAATCTCTTTATTTATATTAAAATGCTCTTTTAAAAAATCCATTAGATCTAGCAGAGAAGTCAGACAAATTTAAAACATTAGTAAGTAAAGATTTTAATACTTGGTATGACCCTGAAGTGTGCCTCTCTGATTTTTCTTAAATATCTGTAAATCCTAGGCTACCTGCTTAAATAATTACCCAAATGTAAAATGTCACCACAGCATAACTGTGTTATATCTTCTGGTCCACAGTGAGTGCTTACTAAACACCTGCGAGGTAATTTTTGTAGCTAGTAACAAATTGAAGTTGATTGTCTGCCTAACGTATTTACAGCGTTCGTAGGAGTTTTGCTTGTGCACAGTTTTTTGCCAAAATTTGGAAAAAACTGTCTTCTGACGGAGAAAAATGGAAACTTTAGAAATTAATGCCCTGTGACTTTCTCTATGTATACTTTGCATTACTACACAATATATTTTGTATATTGCTCTGAAGGCAGAGAATTTCCTAGAAGTCAAATTGTGTGGAAAGAAATCAAATTGTTCACCACTTCAGGCAGAGTTTCAGGTGGAGATTTCTCATGCACCTCTTTCAAATGATCAGCAGCTGCCTAGTGCTTTAAGGTGTAACTTGTGTTTCCTTTGCCTGTCACCCTAATGTCCACAGTCCTTGAGGACTTGGAGTGCTCATTGCTGAGATCTGATGAGCAGGGAGGAGAGTGCTGCATCTGTTGCAGAAACCTATCTTTTGAGGGCAAATGGGAAAGGAAAAGGGGAGCTGTGTGCATGAGCAAGACATAATAGTTATTTAGAAAGC
The DNA here is from genome assembly GCA_004320125.1 of Scolopax mira. Classification (NCBI taxonomy): domain Eukaryota; kingdom Metazoa; phylum Chordata; class Aves; order Charadriiformes; family Scolopacidae; genus Scolopax; species Scolopax mira. The sequence continues at coordinate 152,892 of BJBW01000218.1, forward strand.
TTTTGGGATGTTTGGGGGGTGGGTAATAGGGTTAGAGTTCTTATGTGTGAAAATACTGAGAAGAATTATGTTCAGAAAAGTCTTGGTGAGCAGGTATTTTTGCAGGTGAGCTTGAGATACAGGGGCATCCTGGCCTGCTGCACCATGTGCTTATTTCTAAAGAAGCCACAATGGAGAAAGTTGTTCTGTTTCTAAAATAATGTGAGAGAGAAAATAATCCATCAAGTTTTCTTTCTCTGGAAGGTACCTATTGACTCCTTCTTAAAGAACTGTGGTGAGGCTCTGTAGCACCCAGTGGACTGAGGCAGAGCAGTGTGGCCAATGTACCACAGGTAGCAGAGGACAGGGAGCAACTGTTAACAGTAAATAAAAATCTGCAGTCATCATCTGCTGTTTATTGACTTGGGCAAACCCGCAGTGGGATACCACACTAGTAATAACAACCTAAATATGTTTTTTGGGGGAAGTTCTGGAAGTTTTTGTTTTGTTTTGTTTTTCTGGAAGTATTGGGGAGAGACCCAGATGGTCCTTCACAGACAGCTTGGACCCCTTTGATCTTCTCAAATTCAGGTTGACCCCCGTCTCACTGAATGTGGGCAAAGAGCTGCAGAATTGCAGTGTGTCTGAGCACACCCCAGTGCACTCCCCACTGCAGGAATGGCTGTGAATAGCTCTGTAAATGCCCATGGCACTGTGAGTAGCCAGCAATCCTCCAGGAACCTTGGTGCATGTGGTGGATGGATGCAAAACCACTGCTGCTAAGCCTTTTTTTGGAACTGGCATGTCTGTTTGCTCCTGAGTGCTTGGATATTTCTTGGTCAAGCCCTTTTGGCTTGAAAGGGTTTGCTTTCCAGCTGGAGAAGAGCTCCTGGGCTAGTTTTGTTCCAGGAGAACAGTGGCATCTTGCTCTGCTCACTCTGTGCTGTGCTCGAAGGACTTGGTGTAGTGAGTCAGCCCTGCTCTCTGTGGCACAGCTAGCCTGCAAGCCAGGCAACTGGAAGTGTCACTGTGACTGCAGATCTGGGCAAAGGAGTTGTCCAGGCAGAGAAGGAAAGAACAGGATGCCCTGCAAACACTTGTTGTGGGACTGATCTCCGTTGACCTGTACAATCTAGGTAGTCGGCATCTTTAGAACAGGTTGTATTCACGTAGTACTGTGGGTTTATATGGATCAGATTGTGGGATGAGTTAAAATAGAAACCATAACCCATCAGCTAAAAGTTACAAAATCTGCAGTGCATCACTCCTAAATTGTGAGAAAAGGAATAAACATACTTTCAGTGAGCTTTCTGTTAATAGGTTTTCTTTCTATTTTTGTATTCAACTTCTGTTGTCTTGCATAATAGATTTATTGTAGCCTGAAAGTCTGGCTGCCTGGCTTTTTCAGACTAATTCACCTTGCTGTTTGTTTGAGCTTTTTTGATTACAAAGGTTATATTCCAAATACATCTAGGCAAGGATGCAGTGAAATGTAGGAGCTTCTTTTTGTGTTTTTATAAATTCTATAATAAACCAAAGATGAATGGTTTCTTAGTAACAGAGATAAGAGTTAAATAAGAACAGTTTCTTAATGTAATAATAATAAAGACTGTAACTTAACAATATATCATCTACAATATACAGTGTCTTATTTAGTTTATTTACAGTGTGGTGTTCAATTTTTCTTTTTCTCCCCTTTTCAAGTCATCATCACTTTGTATGGCTGGTGTTCACGCAGGCGTTGTGTCAAATACTCTGGGTGGCCAAATTAATGTTGTAATCAGCAAGGGCATTCCGTACTATGAAGGCTCCCTGGCTAACAATGTCACCTCAAAAGTGTAAGTCTACTTCTGATATTCTCCTTATCTTTAGATCTTGGTAGTGTCTCATCGTGGGATTAATTTCAGCTCATGGAGCTACTTGTTCCATGGACAGGTTCTCTTCTGTAAGATTCTCACAATGCTCTTTTGCTACAGTGTGATTGTTTTACCAGGTATTTTTTACTCTAGATCATAAAGATTAATTTTCCAAATTCTGCAAAGAGATTGTATCTTCCAAAATGCATGGCATAACCATAAATTCTTAACAGTCTGTGGAAAAATAATAATTTGAGGTCAGCTTTTTAGTTGCAGGGACAGGAGTGTAACTTGTCATTTTATCTCTGGAGTCCAAGGAATGAAAGCCATCAGAGGAGATAGAATTTTGTTATTTTGATTAGCTTGATTTAAATGGGAAGCATTTTAATGAAGTCCTGCATCTTGCTGGGTAGCTGTTTGATTGAAAGCCTTTAACTCAGATAGTATCTTAGGACTAGATTTCAGTTGAAAAGGTTTTTGTACTGCAAGCACTGCAACTTGGTGACAGGCAGTGTTACTTTAATGGTGAGGTACTTGTTTAGACATATGTTGCATAGGTTTTGGTGGCAAAAAATAAATTGAAGACAGTTTGTTTCAATTTTCCTCACTGACTATCACAAAAAACATCTTTTCTTGTTCCCTGCAGGGGGCCATTATCTACAAGTCTCTTCACGTTTAAGACAAGCGGTAAGCATTCTCACATGTACTACACGTTGATACTTTCATACAACTTTTGTGAGTAGAAATAGGTAAATAGCAAGTATTTAATTTCTTAATTTTTGTTCTTGTTAGACTTTTTTTTTTACTGCATTCCTCGGTAATATATACTTTTAAATTATTTTACTATCTCATTTTGATGATGAATGATCGCTACGTTCATAGATAGAGTCAGGTATAAAGTAAGCCTCGCTTATCCATAGAGTGAGATCCTTTCAGGTTATGCTCCTCTGTTACAAACTAGTTTGAAGTGTACTTTAAACATACTGCTAAAGTGTACTTTAAACTCCCATACTTTAAACGTACTGCTAAAGCAGAGTTGGGCATTTATGAATTGTTCTTTATTTGTCCCAACTCTACCTTCTAGGTTTTTTCCAGGTTTACTCCTTGCACTTTCCTTGTTGCCCTCTAAGAAAGTGAGCAGAAATCTCCAAATGTTTTGTCAACTTTCTGCAGCCCCTTTTACTGTTTTGTTGGGGTTTTTTTCCCCATATTCTTTCAATTGAATGCAATGTGATAAATTACTTATTTCTCTTGCTCTGCAAAGGCATCTCTTGGGTCTTGCTGTGTGTGTAAGTTGTGTTACTTCTTGGCTGCCATGTTTTTGTTGTGTAAATGTGTACCATGTTTATATATGATTGCTATAACAAGTATTCTTCCTTCTTAAAGCTTTACTATTTTGCGTGGTTTTACTTTCTATCAATTAATCTGTTATTTCAAATAAATTAGCTGCAGTTTTCTAAATGGAAACCAGCTTTTCTCTAAGTCACTTTAAATGCCATCTTTGAGTGGATGTTGGAAGTGTTATGAGAGATGGTGGCCTTTCTTTAGTCTCTTTAACTGTTTTAATAACAATATTAAAAAAGCCCCAAAACTAACAAAAGCCTGATGTTTGTTTTCTGCAAGGATAAAGTTAAGGAAAAAAAAAAAAAGAGAGGGGGGATAGGAATCATACACATACCCCTTACATATGTAAAAGCAATGCTCAATGGGGATATAAAGGCACAAGTATTTGGAAATGGAAATGTATACAAATAAGCAAAAATTCACACAATATAAAAATAATTTCTCTCCCAGACCTCTGCAAGAGCTGGAAGAAGGAATTGCCTGTCTGGTGACCTTATGCCTGGAGAATATTAAACACGGTGATTGAGGCAGGGTTTGTTGGGGGTTTTTGTCTTTCAAAATGTGGTCTGCTAGTGCATATGAAAGTAATTAAATGGCCTGGAAGTATGAAGAGATAGGAGAAAATGCTGATCTAGACTATTGATTTCAGTGACACATATGAGAAATTATTGAATAAGCTAGAGACAAGATGCAGGTCTAAATTAAAATGTATGTAGTTGGGTGGCCTAGGAGTTAGCTGAAGGAAAAAGAGGACTGTGTAGTATGCTCAAATGAGGTTTATCAGATTGTGGTGAAGTTACTAGCGTGGTTTTTCTGTAAGAGATGGTTTCATGACATGGTACACAATATTGGTGTGTTATTAATGTTAGAGGTGTAGTCAGTGTAGAGGAAGGTGAAACTATTTGTACTGGAAGATCTGTCTGACTTTGAGACTTGAGTAATAGAAATTAACTGAAGAATCACAGAGCGAAAAGTGTAAGGTTGTGTATATAGAGACAGACATTTCTGCTTCAAACTGGCAGCATGTTAGATGGAAACAACAGATGAGGGAAAGGATTCAGCTAGTGGGAGTGCTTATGTGATCCTGTGCTCTAGCAGGTGAAGCATGTCCAGTAAAGACAACGAACTGCTAATGCCATCACAGAGGACATTGACAAAGCCTTGTCTGGGATTCAGTCACATGTGGGTTCTGCCTCCTTCGCCTCTCTTGAAGGATGAGCACCCGACCTTGGTGCAGAGGAGGGCTGCAGGGAGAGGGGTGGCTCACAGCAAAGGGGCAGCCTGGCTGGGTGGCTCAGGCTGCCTGACAGAAGGCAAAGATTGCTCTCTGCTGATCTGTTTGGGAAATACACCTCTGGAAAGGGAAAACTGTTGGCAGTAGGGAAGAAGGTCTTAGCAAAGAGAAAATGAATATCAACTAGCCACAAGGAAATTTACCCAGAAATTTAGGAGATGCTTTTTAGCCATCAGCAGAATGCAACATGGGAAGAAACTTTCAGTAAGAAGGGTTACCGAAAAACCCCAACTAATTTCAAGAATGTGTTTGAGGTCAAGGCCAGGATTATGACATGGCTTCCTATGTTCTTTGGTGTATTGTTTGAATTAACACTGTAATACTGAGGTGGGTTTAAAAACCTGTAAGTTATATAGACACAAAAAAAGGAATGAATGATCAAGTACTCTGTTTCCTGTCCCTGCATTAGCCATACATACTATTAAATCATGATAGCTCCCCCAGACCTTCTCTTGTACTCTGTGTGGGTGAGGATTGAGAGAATATCCACATTACTCTTGAACAGGCATAAATCATGTAGTGCTCAAATCCACAGGTTTGGTTCCAGCATCACTTTCATAAAGTGACTGTGTTTTGTTGGTATTGCTGTAAATTTAGATGGCAGGATAATATTTGTGTGTAAAGGTTTAAAGTCCAAGCAGGTAAAATAATTGTGTACCTTGAATTTTCATTTTGAATCCTCAACTTTTCTGTTGCTCAGGCTGCTATGGGACACTGGGGATGGAATCTGGGGTAATCCCTGATTCCCAGATCACGGCATCATCTGTTCTCGAGTGGTCAGACCAAACAGGACAGGTGAACATTTGGAAACCTGAAAATGCCAGACTCAAAAGGGTTGGTCCTCCTTGGGCTGCATTTATCAGTGATGAACATCAGTGGTTGCAGATTGACTTAAATAAAGAAAAGAGAATAACAGGTAAGTTAATCTGATGTGGTTTGGTAAGTGGTTGGTTTTAAGAAAGTTTGGTAACCGACATCCTTTTTTCCAGTTGGTCTTAGATAAAGTCCAGGTAACATTTAATGACCGTTGCAGGAAAGCTGGTTCCATGTCCCAGCTAATGCAGTGAGGAGCCTGGAGTTAGTTGAACAGGTGGAGTTTCATGGTAGAAAACACCTCTTCCATCAGAATTTGTTGAAGTGTTTTTCTGTGGGTTTATTGGATTCTTGGTGCTTCCTTTTTCCTGCTGTTTGTCTCCTTGGAGGTGCAAATCCATATCCAGCCAGCTCAGTCCACCTGGTACCTCAGGTGCAGGTGTCCTGACTTATGTTTCTGGGTTTTACCTACTGCCTGTCATGTGTGCAGTGAACCCAACAGTGGAGACAGGAACAGTTGGAGTGCAAAGTGAAATAAGGAGCAGACAGACTAAACCAACTGGCAGTCTCCCCTTCGCCTCCATGCCTGAAGTGGAACTTGGGCTGAGAGTCGGGAATGGTGGGCCCCTCACCAGTCTGTTGCGCTTTCCCTCAGCAAACGGACCAAACGGTGCAGACTGATGCAGCCAGAGGCTGGGTCAGGCTCTTCTCCTTCACAGAGATTGTGAAGGACCAGCCGTTGTGATTTTAGTAGCTGTGTTTATTTGGTGAGACAGCTGGAGGTGCCATTTCCCAATACACTGTGGATGGTTCGCTTCATGTTCTGGAAGGTGCGCGAGCGAGCTCAGGGCTGCCTGTTTCTGTTGATCTCCACACGCTGAGTAGTGAGGCACTGAGACACTGGCATTTTGGGGTTTACCTCGGGGGTAGCCTAAGTAGTGGCAGTGCAGCTGCTCTATATTCTGTGCTCATCTTAGTGTTTTCTGTTTAGATTAAATTGTTCAGAGGTGAGTTGCTTTTGTTAATGGGCGCGTTTGCAATCTGACTTAAATCAAAAATAAAGTGGCTTTAGGTAGAGTGCTTCATAAAGTCCCAGGCTTTAAGACTATCCTGAAAGGTTTTCCTTTGATGACTTTGGGTTTGTCCCTCTCTTTCTCTCTCTCAAATGCACAAGTTGGTCTCTGTAAACTCAGCTGCACAGGCTGCTATCAGCAGCTTGGCTTCCTGTCATTAAGCAAATCAGATTTACCAGCAGCCTTTGTTATTACCTCCTTTTGGGACTCTTTGGCTTTTACATTACTTCTCTAATTCCTGTGCTAATAAGCTTTTACAAAACAGCTTTCCTTTGTGAGTCGTTATGCACCACTGAAGTGTCAGCTTTAGGATGCTACGGGTCTTTCCAGGGTGCTTTTCCAGTTGGGAGTACAAAAGCAGGAAAGCATGGTGCTCTCTCAGCAGCTGGAGACAGGAGCAGGCCATGGTCAAATGAAAAGGCTGTTTCCATCAAGAAATGGGGGGAAAGTACTTAGCAGGGTTATATACAGTGAGAATTATTAAGTTTCAGTCACTGAAGAAGCATCCAACCCTGGCACCTTGGATGAACTTTTTGAAATGTAACTGAGCCAGTGGAGATTCCAACTAAGTAATTCTGGATTCAAAAGCTGATCTAAAATTTTCTTCAATCTGGTTCCAGTTCTTTTAGTCTAACTGGGCACCTTCATTTTCACAGGTATCATAACTACTGGATCAACCTTAGCAGAGTACTACTATTACGTCTCAGCCTACAGAATTTTATACAGTGATGATGCACAGAAATGGACAGTGTACAGAGAACCTGGCATGGATAAAGATAAGGTAAAAATACCACACAGTTTCTAGGTGTGTTCTATGGAGATTTCACAATTGTAAATAGAACCAATTGTGGTATGGTGAGGAAGCATTAAGTAATTTTCCTTTTCAGTGTAGTTTTGAATCATAAAGAGCATTTATGCCAAAAAAAAATTATGAAAATACATAGGGATTTGAACAGTTCTGAAATTCAGAGGTATCTTTATTACTATTTGGGGATGAGATTATTCTCTACAAGAAACTTGCATTGCCAGTGGTAGCCTGTCTGGTACTGTGTCCCATTAAGAATAGTCAGATTTCTTTCAAAATAGGTTGTATGTTTCAAATTAAAGTTTACTTTCTTATCCTTTTGTGGTTACATAGTAAATGTTAAGGATTGTATAATTTTCCATCTTTTATAATATTTTTGCTAAATTTACTTTTTGACAAATTACTGGTATGTTTCTTTCTTGTATTATAAAACAGCCCCTGCAGAGGGGCTTAAAGAATGAAATAATTTCATTCTTAAAAGATGAAATGGTATGTTCAGATCGCAAATGCTTTGCCACATAGAAAAGCTACCTAATTTTAGTGGCAAGATAATATTATTTTCCTTGTGTTTACAGTTTTGCAGAATTTAATAGACAGTAAAAATAAGAAGATTAATGTCCTACCTGTTTTTTCCAGTGGTTCAGATCAAATTTTCTTAAATAAGCAGATTCTTGGTAACCTAGCTGGAACTAGAATTTCCTTCTTTTTCTTAAAATTTATGGTTGTAATTTACCTTACTTCCATAGGCTTATAGTATTACAGACATGTAATAGTAACTTGTAACCTAGTAACTTTTTAGAAATGAGTCTTAAGAATGGTAATTGTTCAACTGTGTTTGGTTTTCGTCCCATTTACTATGGGTTAAGAATGTTTCAAGGTTGGATGTAGCATCTTACCTTGATGAAGTATCTTGCTTGTTAGATGTAGAGGCTTTTGAGCACTGAACATAATCACAGTTATGTGACACTTTCTTGAAAGGAGGAGGCTTTACTGTCAGGGCTTGTCCATCTCCTTGAACCTAGACATGAGCTAGCAGACTGTTAGTATGAAGCTTTCAGGGAAAAAAATAATAAATTCAGCATCTTTTTATAGTTTTCGAGTGCCCTCTCCTGGCCATAAAATAAAATCTCAACTAGTGAGCCACCTAGATTTAGGCTTCATGTTTAGTTTGATTATTTTCTTAGAAAACTTTTGCAGCTGTTGCCCTTTAATTTGAGCATATTGATTTTCTTGCAAGTTCATGAAGTGAAACAAATTGTGGAGCTTGCAATTACAGGCAACAGATTTTTTTTTTTTTTTTTTTTGCACTCTTTGTATCATTAGGTGCAAGGCAGGAAGAACCACATGTATTCAGGTTCAGGAAGTGCCAGCTGTAGTTAAATGACAGAAGTAAGGGTTCACTGTGATCAATCTCTTCAAAATAGCAGATTTTTCTTCTGTCTGACATCATCTCAGCTCCGCTTTTGGATGTGGATGCATGTGGGCTTCTCTCTTTCATAATTGTACACCAGACAAACCAGGAGGTGTTATTCCATGTTCTTCTGAAAAATGTTTGACATTCCTAACGTTGTTCAGGAGAATAGGAGCTTTTCCACGGCTGTCCTGTAGTCAGTCCTCTTTGCAAATAGCTTCTAGAGATCTGTCAGATCTGTCAAGAAAAGCTTATCTTAAAACTCTGATCTATGAAATAAAGGAATAAAATGCTTAAATTGGGGAAAAATAACAAAGTTGCAGTGTTGGAAAAGTTTTCTTTGACAGCACAGAGGCAAATGGAGACGGATTGATAATAAATGGAAGATGAAAGTTCTCATCAAAAAAATTGCACTGTAGTAATCTGAAGCATTTTTTTGAGCGAAAATTAAGAAAAAAAAAAAAAAAAGCTGCAGATAAAGTTAAGTTACTATTCTAACATTTGACATCAAAATTTGACATCAGCCCAGCCAGGTGCAGCTTGCACCTTCTTTCAGTCGTGGGCACTGGCACGACACCGCGCAAACAAGGATACAGGTTACATCAGTCAACATACAGAGCCACCTCTGTATGTTTAGGGAAAATTACCTGGAAATGGGAACCCGGTCTATGGTGGTTTTGCCACATCTCATTAGATTCTAAATCCTTGGACACACAAAATGTGTGAGTGCTTTGTATCATTAATTTATTTCCCAAAAATAACATCACAGACTTGCCCTTGCCTTTAATCTGTCTTCATTCATTGCTAATAAGTATATTTAAAAACAATAAGCTTAAATTCAGAGCAGGACAGACATTACTGAGAGCCACGTGCTTGTAAATCTGCTCTGCAGGAAGTTGGGGAAGAACAGAGACCCTACGTTTTCAAGGCAAATACCTTGTGTTTGCCTACATAGACTTTTAGTATCATAAATGGGTTAGCAGTTAGTTTGACAGCTTTACATAGATACATAAAAATGAAAGTGCTGGTTACTAATTTAATTTTAGAAAAAACAATACACTCAAACATCAAGTACTGCCGTCAATGTACCAAGTGATTTGTTTTTCATGCCTAACAAAATTATGAGTCTATTTGATCAGTCACTGCTTTCAAACATGAAGACAATGCCTAGGTAAGGAAAACTCAAAATTCTTATGCATAAGGAATAGTAATGGAGCTTGTGTGTCTTTGGATAGTGGAGACACATTATGTATGTCAGGGAATCCATATGTGAGTTTGGGGTCTTGGGGGCTTTTGAATGGATAGTCTCCTGGAATAATTGTATTAGGCCTTGAATAATCCCCTGTAGGGCTATTCTAGTCATTTTGTTGTAAAAACTTAAACACAGGAGTGCAATACAGAGATCTCTGTCTTGTCCATCAACATTGAAACACTAGCAATCTGCATTGATCAGAAATGTGCTCAAAACTCTTGACTGCTCCATTTTATCCGGACTCATGAGCTGTTACTCCATGCAGTGCTTGTCCGTAAGAGTGGCAAGGTGTGAGCAGAAAACTCTCTATAATACTTATTTTTCAGGCAGGTGCCATAATGTTCTGCATTATGCCTGGCAGGATTTGCAATCCCTGTATCACTGCTTTAAAAGCAAACGTGCTACTCGTGCCCCAACCTGGAGAGACTGTTCCTACCTGAAGACATGATACCCGACCAGCCCTCCCAAAGAAGAGGAGGGGATGGCTTAAGGGTTGGATTACTGGGCCTAGTTTCTATATAGTTTTAAGCACTATGAGCAAAACCCGTGGTTGTGAGTCTGTCAGTGTGCTTACACTGTATTATACAGCCACTATCTGCTCCCAGGCTTTAAATGCCAACCAGACAAACCCGTTCTCTGCCGTGAAGTCTTGATGAGTTCTTTGTGTGTGTGAGGCCCAGCAGTGAAGCACCAGCTTTAGATCATCCTTTATGCAAAGTCTGTGCCCAAGAGAGGGCTCACGTTCTGAGCATTTTGCTTGTGGTTCAGCCCTTGCAGACACAACCACTAGAGGATGGTGTGATTACACACTTGGCTTTTTTTTTTTTACATGCTCAATGCTTTTTAATAAATGCCCTACCCAGCCACAGGACAGACTGTGCTTAAACCATTAGGCTGTGCAAAAATGTAATTTTTGCTTTTGCATTGTCACAGCTGGTTGCTATTTGAAGAGCATATATTTGAAGAGCAAGTGGAAAATACCAAAAAAGACTGTTAGAATTCTGCAGCGCCATAAACACACTGCCTGGGGAGCAGCAGTGGAGAACTACATGGTAGCTTTACTCTGAATTAAGTAGTTGTGTATGTACACACACACATATATCCCCCTTTATTTCATTTAGTTATATATTTAATAGGCTTGAGTGAGTAGAGATGTGCAGGCGGCAGCAGCGTTCTGGGGTGAATTTTCAGGATTCTGCACTGCTTATTTTTCCTAAATACAATCAGCTTGGCTGTAGTTATTTAGTTGCTGTTGCATTTGTATAACATGTCTGTATCTTCTTTTTTGTTTTTTTTCTTTTCTAGATATTTCAAGGGAACACTGAATTGTACCAGGAAGTTCGCAATAATTTCATTCCACCTATCGTTGCGCGCTTCTTTAGGATTAACCCCTTAAAATGGCATCAGAAAATTGCAATGAAAGTAGAATTGCTAGGATGTCAGTTTAGTATAGGTAAGACAACCGAAAACCTTTCAACTGTGCAAGACAAGCAGTGAAATAATTTGGCAAAGATTACACTGGGGATATATTTTTAGTGGAAATAAAACAAACAAGCAGTACTTAGCTGCATAATCCTGTAACTGATACATCTGAAGACGTCTGAATTTATTCCAAAGTTATTACACTTAACTTGGAAAATACACAGTTTAGGTGTAAAAAAGGTAATTTAGAAAGTAAGTGTTTCTAAAGACACCAGTGACTTGTTTGCCATGTTATTGATTCATGGGGTTTTTTTCCATCATTATATAATCTGAACAAAAGCTTTAGAGCAAGTTGTTCTGGCTACGGAAAAGGAAACACGGAAAAGTAGCACTTAAAAACCCCTTTTTTTATAAATTCTTTTCTTCTAAAGGCCGTGCTCCTAAAATCACCATGCCACCCCCACCCCCACCTCACAACAAGAATGACAACAAGAATGATGACTTCAGTGATGACTTCATTCATTCAGTGAAGACTTCGTTGCAGACAGATAAAACGACTTTCACACCTGAAATAAAAAACACCACAGTGACTCCAAGTGTAACCAAAGGTACCCACCGCTAAGCAGTAGGAGGGGTTGGGAACTTCTTATGGTACTTTGGCATATATTAAGTGTGCTTTCTGAATTTAAATTTTCTCAGCTTAATATAGTATTGCAAATTGTCAATCTTTTTAGTATTTACCAGTTTATTTAATATACATATGATAAAAAATGTACAGTTGCACACTGCATGCAGAAACAAACCTAATCTTCCAAGTCATATATATGTTAAGTTATATATATGTTAATTTCTGTCTTTCCAAACTTGTTCAACCTGAGTTCAGCTTTTAATTACTGAACAAACTTTGTCAGAAGAACTTGCAACTTGGACTTCCCTTCAGAATTAACCAGATATAACTGCTTTGTTATTTAACTTGATAATTCCTGAGGACAAAATGCTTTGAACATAGCTAATCTTTTCTAGAGCAGTCATGTTGACATGACATTCCGAAAACATCATCTGGCATCATCATTTTGCTTATCAAAGAGAATTGTCAGAAAAGGGAGCAAGGTGACTGCAGCTGCAGCACTGGTGAAGTGTCCTTTGGAAGGAAGGGGACAGCATGGTCTCATGTCACAGGCAGACCCAGCGTTAGGGTGATAATAATTAACTGTTACAGTCCCGTGATATTTACCTTTTATAGGAGGTTCAAACTTAAGTGTCTGCATGTAACTGGGCTCTTCTGTTTTCCTTGTCAATAATAAAATACATTGTTCTAACAGAAAAATCTTACATTTAAAAAAATCTGTTGATTTTGATGAAACGCCTTGCAAAAATAACAGCTGTGCATACGTGTAGAAGAGCTAGATGTTAATTTACATTTCCACTGTGGGAGGATCCAGCAGGCTAGCCTTGCTGGGGGATCTGGTGTGATAGATGCTCTACGTAAAATCCATGTGCTTTATCCAAGTAATTTTCAAATGAAATATTGATATATGAAAAGCTCTTCTGTCTGACACCATTTAATTTAATGGCTTTCAGATGTGGCATTGGCAGCAGTTCTGGTTCCAGTGCTGGTGATGGTCTTCACTACTCTGATTCTTATCTTAGTTTGTGCCTGGCATTGGAGAAACCGGTAAATGAATAGATTAATGAAAGTCCTGTAAGTGAATGTTAGCCTGGTGGGTGGGAATGAAATGCTGCATGTGACACAATGGGAACTCCACGCTCTGTGCTTGTGGAAGGATTTTTTTCCTCTCAATTATATTCTCTGTGAGAAAATGTTCACTTGAATGGAGAAAACAGCTTTTTGTAACTGTTTTCATTAGAAGTGCTTTTACTGAAAACTGATTTCTCTAACATCAGCAGACTGGTGGCAGGTAACTGGTGCTTCTACTTTAAATTTGAGGACCAGTTACAGCCAAGGTGATAGTTGCTGAGCTTTAATTAATGCATTGTCCGGTAAGCAGACTAGCTAAAATACCCCCTTTTTCTTCCACAGCAAGAAAAAAAGTGAAGGCACTTATGATCTGCCTTACTGGGATCGTGCAGGTAACAAAATGGGTTTGTGAAATCCTTTACTTGGCATGTTTGGTTTGATGTGTGACTGCAATCTAAAGTATATGCAGACAATTCCCACTAGCAGAAGCTTCTCTAGTGGTAACTGACTCAGGCAGAGTGAACACTGAATTTCTTTCCTGGACAGACTTCACGGCTTCATTCGCTGAATTTGTTTTCAGAAATACAAAATGTCTTGTCTCCTGTAGCAGCTTACAGCTTCAGATTTATTTTTTTTTTTTTTTAGTAAACAAAGTTTAGTACCTCTTACTTATACAACGTGAGGGGAAAAATAATTTATGAGGAATGTCTTTATACGTTTCATAATCATGTATTTGCTACTTTTTTTTTGTCCTGGGAAAAAAAATAATCTTTTAGTGCATAAGGTCTGTCAAATTTTGCCTTTCTTTGTTGAGCATGTGGGATTGTTTGCATCCCCTTTTAAGCATATTTTCCATCCTACTGTCTTGTGCCCTGTTAACGTGGGATCAGACAATTCCTTCAAGCAGCAGTTAGCAAGTATCCTGAAAACACTTGTGCTGCAGTGCAAAGGGCTGCAGGAGCAGCTGGGTTTGTGCTGTCTGTATGACCATGCTTCACTTCTCTGGCCTCTTGTTGAAAATTTCCACATATGTGTTTGCTCACATGTATGTCTTACCCTTATTTTTATTTATTATGTGTCTGTTTCTTATAGGTTATAGCACTGTGGTCTTAAAATATTAGACTCAAAATATCCTGTATGTAAATGTCAATGATGGTCATGCCAGATGTTTTTCCAGTTTGCTTGAATTTAAATGTCCAGTATGCAGGTCCAGTTTAAAAGAAAATTGGTAAAATGCGATATCAAAATAATGTTGCTGCACTTCTCTGAGGAACCTCTGTCTGTCCCGTCCCATTGGCTACCTCAAATTTTGTTAAACAACTTTCTGTGGTTTTGAATCTCCTGTTTCCTGGATTTCACCTACAGGATGGTCTCTCACAGCTAGAATGAAATAATTAATGGCCAGCAAAACTAGAATTGCTCTGGCTACTGGGGGAAGGGATGGGAACCCAACAAAACTAACCCTCCCTACCTTCTCTCAAGACAACGTTCATGACCACAGTCATTCCTTTTCATTTCCACTGAAGTCAAAATCCTCTTTGGATTCAGGTTTTTGGAAATATTCACTCATAACCTTTTTCAACAACGTGAGTTAGAAGCATGACACTAACAGCCTGAAACCACACTAATTAAATGTACTCTTTATACACTGAGTTATATCTGAGACTGTCTAAAATTTTATGTAAATCTTTGATTTACAAATGGGAATTAGGTTGCCTTTTTTACTGTTTTCTGTGTTGTATTTTAGGAGTTTATTAATGTGATGAGTAGCCCCACCACTGCTGCAAATGAACATTCAGGGTTAGATTCACTAGACTGCACCAGTTTTGCAGGTTTTTGAAGGGGGAGTAGTCAAGCAAGTTGACTGGGAAACAGTTACATTGTCACCTCTGAATCTTCAGTCTGCCAGAAAAAATGTTAAAATATCTTGCAAACTTAGGATCACACAAATAGTGATAATTGAGTGGTTTACATGCTACTGGAAGATATAAGATGTAGTGTAAAAATATTTTTTAGTAGCTTAAAACATAGTATATATGCTGTTTTGGGTCTGTTGTGGGTTTTTTTTTTTATTATTATTTAAATCCCCATGAAGGATGGTGGAAAGGAATGAAGCAGTTTCTC
The DNA here is from genome assembly GCA_004320125.1 of Scolopax mira. Lineage (NCBI taxonomy): Eukaryota > Metazoa > Chordata > Aves > Charadriiformes > Scolopacidae > Scolopax > Scolopax mira. The sequence continues at coordinate 167,964 of BJBW01000218.1, forward strand.
CCGACCAAATCAGCAGAACATGAAGAAACTCCTGTACGCTACAGCAGCAGTGAAATTAGTCATCTAAGACCAAGAGAAGTCCCAACAATGCTGCAAACAGAGTCTGCAGGTACATTTTACTGGTTTTTTTGTGGGCCATGTAATATATAGATACAGATATATATATCTATATGATATGCCAAAAAATGTCAGGAATTTGGCTACACTTAATTATTTCCCATTTGTTTTGGGGAACGAGAGAAATGACAACTTCTGGTTGGCAAAGGCATTTCTTAAAAATGCAGGCTTTTACAAATCTGTTCTCAGAGTATCATAAAAGTATGTATCAAGTGACCCAATGTTCTGTGGACAGACGTTTTCCCAAGTGAATGCAGTATCTGAAAGTTTCTTTACTTGTACTTAAACCACATAACCAAAAAATCCTTCAACCCTTTATGTTTTCCTGCACTGGAAATAATTTCACACCATTATCTTTAGGCAGAAATCTGAAATGTGGCACTTTGGTTCCCTACAATGACAGTATGGATGAAATCATACTTTTGATCTAGAAAAGGAGGAGTCACTGCTAATGGCATATGCCCTTTCCTTGGTAAATCAAGGAAGATGACCAACTATGCCTTTCACTCTGTGCTCACGTGCTGATGGCAGAAATATGCAGACATAGAGAAACTAGGGCTTACTTTCCTCTTTTTGGCTGCTTGTCTGCTTTTACCCAGTTAGCCAGGTTTCTCACCTGTTTTTGTAACTCGGATTATCTGTTGAACTAAAACATCTCAGCTGACCACATGCAGGCTTCCCCCCCCTCAGAAGACAAACCCTCTGCCCCCAACGACTGCTTTTCATTCAAAGCCAGGCAGGATAATTTCACTTAATATTGCAGGGAAGAATGTTTCAAAAAACTTCGTTTTGAGGCAGATTTACAACATGGGAAACTGCAGCTCACAAGAGAAGCAGCATAAACCTGAGAAACTGGGATATTGTGGCTATCCTGGTAGCTTTAACAATTGGGTGGAAATGACTTTTTTTTCCACAGCAATTGGTACTGGCAAACAGAGATGGATCACTGGTTTGATCTAGGATAATCACTTCTGTGATACTGTTGACAGGTTGTATTTAATGTGATGCCACTGTAAAAAAAAATACTAATCCATTAAGTGTGGTTTTGTTTTGTTTTGTTGGTCTTTAAACACAGAGTACGCTCAGCCACTGGTAGGGGGAATTGTCGGCACGCTTCATCAGAGATCAACCTTTAAGCCAGAGGAAGGGAAAGAAGCAAGTTACGCCGATTTGGACCCTTACAATTCACCCATACAAGAAGTTTACCATGCTTATGCTGAACCACTACCCATAACTGGACCAGAATATGCTACTCCAATAATCATGGACATGTCCAGCCATCCCAACACACCTCTTGGCGTTCCTTCCATTTCCACCTTCAAAGCTGCAGGGAATCAAGTTCCTCCACTGGTTGGAACTTACAATAAACTCTTATCTAGGACAGACAGTACGTCATCAGCACAGGTGCTGTATGATACACCAAAGGGGCAGCTGGGGCCAGGTGCCACCAACGAATTGGTATACCAGGTTCCACAGAGCGTGGCCCATTCCACTGGGAGTAAGGATGAACTGAGTTAGCTCACAAGGAAGGTAGAATGATGGCTTGTTTTTAAAAGCCAGGTCCATAAAGCTGACAGTTTCATTTTTTTAATTGCTTTGTTTTGATATTGTTAGTTTTAAGGAATACAATGTTCAACCAAAAGGTCTGGGAAACTAGTAATTCTGCCTTTCTTTAAGCTGTATATATAATTACAGCTTGTCTCCTGCAAAAACGTGGACTTTTTTTATTACTACTGTACAATTGTCTGTCAGACATGAGAGAAGAACTCTTCAAGCTTAGCTTCAGTAATTCATAGATGTGAATGATAAATTGGGAGAAATAGTTTAAAGTACGAAAGCCAATAATTTCTTGCTAATGGTACTATTTCTGTGGGAAAAAAGCCCTCAAAACCCAAAGCTCTTAACTTTCTAAGAACTATATGTAAGCAGTATAGCTTCTAAAGTTAATTCTACCCTATACAATGCCTGTACAACTTTGGACTTCAAAAACTACTGTCAGGATTGATGGCAAAAATCCCATCAACTTCATGTCACAAAACAGTTTTGATTCTAAATTAGATAATTTCAACTCTTGTTCACAGGATTAGGAGTCATCAGCTGTGTGTTACTCAGAAGGTTCCCAGCATTTTTGTTGGTCTTCCAAAACTAGAATCTGTTGGCTTGTACAATCTTGGTTTTTGCCTCATCTCCTTAAGCCACTCACTCCTGTTCCTCCCTGGGGATCCAGGAGGCACAGATTAAGTCCCACAAGCAAACTGTGTGGCAACTGCTTTTGTCTTACTAAATGAAGGCTACTCTGAATAGCCTCTGCCTCAAATTCAGACTTGTCCATGCAAGAAGCAGACAGGTGTTTGAGGCAACTGAATTCAGAAAGGTTCACCCTGTCCTGTCTCTGTCCCTGTCCCCTGAAGTATCTGTTGTGTGTTAAGATGTGAGCATATACAAAGAAAGATATGTATATACTTTTGTGAGTGCTTAAGGAAGCACACAAATACTCTAATGGTGCACAGTTTGTGTTATACACGCGTTAGCACATATGGTACGTTTTTAGCACAACTGAAAAACTTTAGCCTTAGGGCTTTTCTTCTGATTGTTCTTATTAGAAGTATAAATGATTCCAAAATCTTTGCAAGAGAACCAGTACTGTTCCAAAGAATCTCCATTTCAGAAATGTTTAATGGAATTTGTATCCTTTGAATGTTCTGGTGTTCTCTACTATGAAAATGTTGCAGTCAGTCTTCTATTTGGGATAACGTAGACTAGTTTTAGCTAGGTCATGAAACGAAAGCAATTTGCGTGTTGTATTTGCCATTTTTACCTTGTTAGAAACAAAGCACAGCTCTTTAACCTAAATAGTAGAAAAAACCCACAATAAAAATGCTTTATTTTTATTGCAACAGCACTGTTGGGAGGATGCTGAATTAATTTATGCATGTGAAACCCCCCCCCCCCCCCCCCCCCCCCCCCCCCCNNTGTGAACCCCCCCCCCCCCCCCCATATTAGCCCAGTTTTATGGACTTCAGTGGTTACTCTCTTTATCTGTGATGTAAGTCAAGTCAGCCCTGTTTATTGCCCAGGATTGTAGGTGGAGAACATCCAAATCGACACTAAAATACTGTTCAAGAGGGCTGCCACCATGTTGGTATGGTATCCTAACTTACCACAACATTTGTTTGCATGGGGGCTATATGTAAACTTGGTAACCCAAAAAGTTACCAATGGCCTGTTCAAAATCTAGAATATATTATTGGATACTCTGTGATACCTTAAAGCCCAGTTCTGTAGTTTTTTGATTATTCATTCTCATTCATTGAGAATTTTTTTTAGCTGGGTGTCTAACCCTATTTATGAATGTGAGTAAGGCCCATGTAAGACTCGCTCATGAAAAAGAAATTCCTGCCTCTAGTTGTACTTTGGATGTTACTGCAACTTTTTCTGCTTGATAAAGCTTGCCTGTAATTTTGTAGTTTTGCTTAAACAGGTAAGTGTTCAAACTCAACAGCAGCAATTATGAGATTGAAATAATCTGATCTGATTTTAATTGGAGGGGGTGAGAGATTACATCCTTATTCCAGCAAAGCTAAGAAACCTCTGCATTCTCAAACTGTACCAGTTCAGACTTAGAAAAATTAGTCTACCATCAAAATAAATGGATGTCTTCAAGTCAGTAAAAATGAAATCCAAGAGTGTTAATTTTTCTGAAGGCTAGGTGTGGTGGAACTGTGGATATACTGTAGGCTAAGATGGTGTAAGAATTTTAAGCTTGTTTTTTAAGCTATGACTGGAATGAGTATTTTTAAGAATTTTAGTCCCTTTGCTGAAAGAAATTGGTCCCAAGCTGTGCTCCCTGCTTCAACTTTGAACACATTACCTGCTAGGGCTAAGAAGAAAAGTTTCAATATGTAATGGTTGGGTTTAAAATGTACACTTAAAACTGTTAAACACTGATTCCCAAATGTGAGTCGCATGACACACTTAAGATTAGAATTCTCCTGTGTACAGTACAAGCAGAGGTACATTTAATGGCACTCTCTTACATGTGAAGACATATGGATATAAAAACGTATTTCAATCTTGTTTGACTTGAGTATTCTCCCAGAATGTATGTTCTTACCTCAGCATGTATTGTAGTTGCTCAGTATTTGTATATGTTGCTAGAACTTAGACTGTATAAATAGTGAGGATTTTTTATATGTATGTTAAAAAGTATTTTAAATAAATTGTACATACATATTACTCGGTTTGTTTGCATTTAACACCTACCTTGTATCTAATTAATTTATAGTTTGGAAGCGCAAGGGTTATTTAGGAGTGACCATACTACAACAGAGATTATGCTCTGCCTCCAAGAATGACACCGTACCCTGTCCTGGTAGCAGGTGTATGGAGCAGCCACCCACAGAGGACAGGTTGGTCCCTGCCCCATCTCACCAAGCCTTAGAACTGACATTGATCAGAGTGGTCCTCATTTTTGGAATCTGCTGCAGGGGCAAGTGGTCTTTGCAGGGGAGAGCTTCCCTGGAATTCCCTGCTGCTGGCAGAATGCTGGCTCTGGAGCTCTCTGTGCTGAGAGGCTAAGGTACAGCAGAGGCAGCAGAGGTGTAATGAGAAAGTCAGGCTCTGGTTCAGTATTGTTAGATGCAGAGATAATCCCCTCTCATCCCCCACAGTCACCACACCACCTCTCTACTGGTAGAGAGGCTGCTGGGTGATTCTTTGACTAGACCATGGCTATTTCCCAATTACTCAAAAAAAAAAAGGGTGATTTTGCTTCCTGCTGCCTTGAAAGAGGAAAAAAAATGCTATTTTTTGCACATGTGGTGACACTACCACACATGAAATAGGAAGGAAGGCTCCTACTTATATTCACATTTAAAGGGCAAGACGACGAGATCAGCCTTTAAGTGTAATGTCCACGTGCTGAGTTTACCTGGAGTGACTACAGAAACAACCCTGTGGTCAAATTACAGTACAATCAGAGTCTACCCAAAACCAAACTCAAGATTAAATAATGTTGTGATTCTTCTAACTTTTTTACCTTTATATGTGGCTTTAAGTCAAAAACAGTCAGAATGCAACTAAAGGGGAAAGCGAAAGGCCACAGGTCAGTTTTTAGACTAATACAGTGCCACAATACATCATAAAATTTACTTCTGGACTTTTATAAAGCCTGGCATTATTTTTTAAGTACCTGCATTTTACTTGCCTTGCTCCTGAATGTGCTGCAGCTTCATAAAGCTTTAGTTGTGCAAAAACAAGCTTTTGGTGAGAAGGGACTGAGTGCAAGAATCCATTGTGCTCACGAAGGCTCCTTCATATGGGACTATTCTAGTACTGGAGTCTTTCTGAAACAAAGGCAAAAAATGTTTAATGTTATTACTTAAAAAAAAAGACTCCATGCTTTATGTATCAAACAGCTGATACACACCTACAACAGCTGATACAAAAGTGTGGGAGGTTAAAATATTCCTTCTAAACTCACAGAAATAGATCTGTCTGAAGACATTTTACAGGTTTACTTTATAACCTCTCCAAAATGGATTCAAAGCTCTGGTACTACTGCTGTACCTTCAGTAATTGTGTGAAGATACTTTTTTCTGCATCACAAAACCAAAGGCAGCCTTGTTACTGACAACAGTGCTTTGTCACTCCACCCACATCTGAAGTAGACCATACCACTTACTTACATGTTTAAAAGCTGTAATTATTACTGGGAAAAATTACCAAAAAGCAGGACTTTGCAATGAAGTTAAACTAAAGCTCTTGTAAGGAAAAATGGTCAGCCTTTGTTTTAGCTTCTTACCTGGAAAACTGGATGTCCGTGAGCAGAACTGCTACTGCTGCTGTGGCTTATTGGCACTGCCACAATTAGTGATCCACTTTCTGCACCTGGAAACTGCCAGAAACACCAAAACAGCCCCTTAACGTTGCCACACACTAACTTGGGGAATCACGAAAAAGGTCTTGTTTGCTCCCACAAAAAACCTTAGCAGTATTAAAAACCACTACCAATAAACAGTGGTTTTTGCAGTTCTTGCACCAGTAATTACTAAATTTCTCATTAGAAAAAGCAACTTTCAACATTCATCTTATACTGCCTCTTGCACACTGGGAAATTACTTTCTTGCTGTTTCTACAGGTTCTTGCATTCTTTTCTGTTGTACCAGTAGAAGGGCCATTGCTGTACAGGATATTAGTACAGGCATTTACCTGGAGAAGAGACACTGCCTGTGGAAAGTTTTTGTGTGAAAAAAACCTCCTGTTTAGTGAATGCTTTGCCTGTGAAAGGACATCATTATTACCATATAAGATACCGGGATCTAAGTACAAAACATTTTGTAAGTAAGTGCATACAATTCAAAGAATGAATTCTACAGTATGCGGAGAATTTGAGCTAATGTTTTCTAAAAAGTAGCTGGTTTTTTTGTTTCTCCATAAATCCCTGACTGTTTGCTGAGTAAGTAAATTGGACACCAGGACAGAGCTGTTTTTCTCAGTGTGAGCAGTCATGAGTCTCCATTATTTTACTTATACTGCTATACATGTTTTTTGAATCAGCAGCATCTTTGTCTCACACAGTCGGGCCCCTCCACCTTTCAATGCCAAGTTACTGGCTTTAATTTTGTCAGTGTGCAAACACAATAATACTTGGTTTAAGGAAAAAAAAAAATCTCACCTTAGACCTCAGTTCTACCTGTACAGCCTTTAGGAGGCTGCCAGCAACAATCATGGTAGCAAGTTGCTACCCCACTATAACCTGAATTTTGTAGGTATATGTCACACAGTTTATAATGACCAGTCTGAGAACGTGGCATAGGAAGGGACTGGATCATCCCATAATATCACCTGCAGTTCAGGTGAGCAACTGCCTTTCCCTGAAAGGATATCCATGATGAGACTCTGATTTCTGATAAGGAGGTATGCAGAAGTATGGAATGGTTTCTCATGTCTTGCTCATGTTTGGAACTGGAATTTTTTCTTTTTAATTTAATCTTTGAAAAATCTCCTGGTGCTCTTCATCACTTGGCATAATGTATAGATAAGCTCACCTAAAGCATCTACACTGGGAATGATTTTTCATGTGTTGAAGAAATTCTAAATCCTTCCTTGTGCATCTATAATCATTTATTTTTTATTTCTTTCTGTACTCACTTCTCTGAAGCCTTTTTTTGTCTAAAGGGAGGACTTACACCAACTTTCTTATTACCAAGATGCCTAGCACTTGCACAGGAGAGGAAAAATAATTTGTTAAAACACACCTCCGTCAGAGAAGAGCTCGGGTCCCTGCACTGTATTATTAATAATCTAAGGGAAGTGAAATACGGCCGTCAGTCTTTTGTCTCTTTGTGCATGCTTTCCTCCAAAATATCTGACCAGCTGGAGCATGATGGAATGTTCACAGGTTAGGTCTGTCTGCCACTCTGAGGAGTACTCAGTTGGGTTTTCTTCCCCCAGTCATCCCCTTTTTTTAAACAAACAAACAAAACAAAAAACCCTAAAGTCTGCACGCTTTTTTCAAGTTTGGCTGAAATTAGCCCATGGCTTTTGGCAAAGAAGAGGGCCCAGCAGATAGACCACACAGAAAGCCTCAATTCCTTCAAGAGATGATAATAAAAAGGATTTGTGAAAGCTCCATAATTAGTCAAGACTATTTCGATCAGTGCAAGCAAAGCATAAAAGTGCAGCCTCTGTCAAGGCTTCTTTCTAATCTGCTCAGGAAAGGAAAGCAGGTGGAGACAGACAGAGGAATAAAGTGCAATGTAACAACTATCACAACACATATGTTTATATTAATAGTTTGAAAAGCTGATTACACTCCCTGAGCTGTCAATGACTGCAAAACTTTGCAGGCCTGATTTTAGTGAATTATTTTAAAAGATTAATGTCGTTTCAACAGTTACATGACATTCCTTAGTTGCCAAAGCCATGAAAAGCTATCTATCCGTTCTGCATTTCATGAACTAAAGAGACAAGAAAAAGAGATTTTAAATTATGAAAACCTCTACCATAGCAGGTTTTGTAGTTTTAAGATCAAAAGGCAGACAAATTTCACACATACTTCTACGAGGCAATAAAGAAAATAATTAAGAGCCTGATGCAAATAAACCAAAAAGGCCAGTGATACTTTATACTCCTTCATACTTCAAAGGGAGAGAAAACAGAACCTTACTTTTAACAGTCATCTCTGCTCTATCACAATAAACTTAATTTAAAGGAAAGCTGAAAATTGGGCAAACTGCTGGAAGACTCCTCAGTACAAATAAAAGACTTTAAAAAAGGCACGGACTGTCATACAAAAAACACTATAAAAAACCGACCAGAAAAAATAAGAGCAAATATCTTTTACAATTAGCTATGATTATCTACATTTTGAATTCTACCATTCAGGCCAAGAAAGAATGTTTTAAAGATGACACGTAGACTCTGTGGAGAGGAGCAGACGGGCACCACCACAGCATGTGAGAGGCAGGGAGATGCATTCTATGGGCTAGAGAGCACGAAATCCAGGCAGCACTGAAACCAAGCCTAAAACCAAACAGAAGCCTGAACCATGCTGACACCTACACCACAGGAACATGTGCAATGTCTTTACTTGGTTTGCCTTAACTATGCTTCTCCATTTTGTGGTGGTTTTTTGTTTTGTTTTGTTTTTTTAAATCAAAAAGCCTTTCTTTTCTTTCAGGAGCTCATTGTAACTAGAGATCCAGGGAAATCTATCTCAAAGCTCCATCCCGCAGCAGATCCCATCACAAATCTATGTAATTTGCATGGGAAGGGAAACAGGAGTGGATAATCTACATTGACTGCAGCCTAACAAATAAATAACAGTACCTTAAACAGGAGCACATACAGACATGAAAATAGTACCTGTCTTGAACTTGTGTTTGATGTATTGTTCAAGCTCCTGACACAGCAGTGAAAATTTCTGATTCACAGGACTCTTGCTGAGATTCAAGATTCGTTTTTAGCTCCTGCTGTGAAGAAAAAGTACTATTCTATGTCAGAGATAACAGCATTGTAAACCACACACAAAAATGTGCACTCGTTTGTGTACGTAAAACAGCTATGATTGATAGAATATAATCAGGGTTCATTCAGGATTGCATTTGCGGAAAAAAAAGTGAGAATATTCTCCAGCCACTGAGACAAAATACTGCAAACAAGCCAGTGCTCTTTTTCTTCAGGTTTTCCAATGACAATTTTGGAACAAAAAAACCAAAATTGAGAAAAATAATTAAATCCCAAAGGAAGTCCCTAAGCCATCTATATTAAAAGGTAACTTACACCAGTGTTTCCTTCTGCCCAAGAAGATGGATTGATTGGAAGCAAAAACTTGGATTTTTTTCAGTAAAGCTCAAATACATGTTTCATAACTTTAAGAGATTTCCCAGATGCAGTTTCATGGAACAAGAAAGCATCACACCGGTCCAAAAAATCATTAATGTAAAAAGGTAGCCAGAGCAGGGTTTGAAGCTCTCCACCCACATAAGAACATTTTAGCTATAATCCTGGAAATTCATCTTCCTTCAGACTAGCAGGCAAAAACACTGTTCTCAAATAATTACTTGGCATCCTCTCTTAGGTCACATCTGGCACAATGTGCACCGTATCAATAAGCGTGCATCACATACTTAGAATATACAGCACTTGATCCTACTACATAAATCTCACTATCTTAAACCATTGAAGATACAAAATTATTTCAGAGATTCAAACACTAATAATAGTTCATTAATCACTAGTGAAGAGCAGCTTTCCAAATATTGACAAACTTTTCAGGCAATGTATGGCAGGGCCTGAACATGCAACGGGCTCCCAGGAAATTAACACCAAACACTTAAACTACTCTGAAAAATTCTGAGAATCCGTAGTGCCGGAGGAGTAGTTTAAGTAATCACAGCAAACCACAATATGGTGGTTATTTTGACAGTTAACTTAATTTCCCCAAATTTAATGGGATCAAATTTCAGTACTTTCATGTAAAGGAAAAAACGCCAACATCTCAACAACATTTCAGTTCCTAACAGCAGACTATAAGCAATGATGTTTCAGTTATGTTTTCAGAACAAAATAAAAATAATTTATGCTACTATGCATATTTTATAGCATTTTTTCAACACAGTAGAGGAAGACGAAACCATATCCACAAAGAACTGGCCTCCTACATAAAACAAACCAAAAAAATGCCGACTATTAAACCAAACTTCTCTTATAAAACTAGACCTCCACTGGCACTATTCCCACTCCAAACAGTGGCAAATACTAAATTTGTCAGTATCAAGAGACTGAAACTATTATTCATTATTCCAAAAGTTTTAACGGTTTCTACATCTGTACCAGATTTTAAACTCATAAAATAATGAAACAAACAGCCACATGATATGCAGTACTAATAAAGCTGCTTAGAAAAATGAGTTCCCACTGAGTTGACCTCAAAGACAACTTGAAATACAAGTATTTTCAAAACCTGTGCATATTTCTAAATTTGACTTTTTATAAGGCATGTGTCTGACTGAGTTAGCATAAAATAATTCCAAGAATATTTTTTTCTGTAAGTCATGATACTAGCTATTTTATGAAATAAATTTTTAAAATATATTCTTCCTTACTCTCAGCTGTAGATGATGTGATCACCTTTTTGTTTTCTGTAATGCCAACAGAATTTGGACACCAAGAGACTCTAACATATAATTGTATAGGGAATCTTTTGTTGGTATAGATAGTATTTTCCCTTAACATATATCTGTGCATTTGAGATACATATTTTCTGTCAGTCTCCATCATCAATGACTTCTCTCATTTATCAGTCTGCAGGATAGGTGCCTAACAGTTTGAATGACAAGGTCAAATTATATAGCAGTTGAATCCTCCGTCATTAATGACACTTTAAAATCTCTCTCTAGTTATGATTTTTTTTTTTTTTTTTGTGCAAACAAAGAGGGGTACAAGGAAGCCATTTTCCTGTGGGAACAACACTATTACACTTTAATTTAGGTGGGGTTTAGGAAAAAAAATAACTAGTTATGAAATCTTAGACTTCTGCAGGATCTTGGAGGCAGGACTTCTCAGAGTCAAAAGACTGACACATGAGTTCTGACAAGCTGTATGCACAATTTTACACTATTTAATGAATTTTTTTTCCTTACATTTTGCATTTTAAGATATATTTGACAAATTCACTATTTTCAAGTTCTGCAGTTCAAACAAAATATTTTCAGATGGTCATTCATGTAGTTAAAAAAAATGGTTACCTGGCATTCCTTTTTGCATGTCTTCAGACTTTGCTGGAGTATAACCTTAGATGGTTTGTATGTCTTCTAACCATCAAGTTTTACATAGAACAAAACAGAAAATAAACATTAAAAATTTGTTTTCTAACCAATCATTTCTCTATGTAAATACATGCAGGTATTTACAATACTCATTTATATAGTTAAATGGTATACGTAGTTCTATTTCAAGATAGCATTACAAAGTTTTGCAAAATAAAAACAAGCCCTTATTCTCACATAACTTGTGGAAAAACAGAATGTGAAACCACATTTTCTCTGGACAAAACTATAATATAAAAATACCACTGTCTTCATCAGGTTTTCTCTGGCACACTTGCAAGGCAGTTTTGCCATGAACTGAAGTTTATTTCTTCATAGCATTAACAACTCCATGGAAACAAAGCAAGTGGATTTTATTACCAGCTACTTTGAAGCTGATTAGCAAAATAAGACCCTAATTGTAAACTCTAAGTAGGCAATGTAAAATACTTATAAAAAAACCTTACAGAGTCAAAGTAATTTAAAATTGCCTGATGAATGACTTCTGAACGTGGGTTATTTCAGCTTTAAACAAGAATAATTACATTTTTTCTTTCATATAAAGTGATGTATTATTAATCTCAGAACACCATTATTTAAAAAAAAAGCAGTTTATACTTATATTATTATAACAAGACATTACTGTAAATCTTTTTTTTAACAAAACTATTTTCAGATTAAAACTGCATTCAAAAGGCCTCAAAAATAATCAAACCACAGACTTTCTATATTTTCTACTAGAGAAGGAAAGTGCTAATGCCTGGCAAGTGCCAGGATCAATACAGCATTTTCCTTTTGGGCACTTTATTCACATGGTATGTGTGAACTGAGCTGGAGAGACGTATACAGTTTTTTAGGCTTTACAAAACAAAACAATTTCCCTGATTCTGTTCTAGTAAAGAGTAAGTTGTGTCCAAATGTGCCTCTTTCATATAAAGGCATCTGGAAGAGCTGAAATGGATGCAGACACTTTGATGTAGTGATGAAAATCTCAACCTAGATGACACAAGATTAGACATGGTGCATTGGTTGGGATGCAGTGGTCACATCCTGTTTTCTGTTATGTGCCTTCTTTTCATTCTTTGTTAGCTTACAGCTGGCACAGGAAGGTAGTACCACGCTAGATGGACCCGCTCAAGGTTGTTCATATGTTACTAATTTTGCCCAGTGCTACCTGTGAGTTCGGAGTCTCCAGGCTTGCTTTCACAGTGGCTGTTCATACACAGAAGGTCCAAAAGCTTTTGTTTGCCCATACTATTAAATGCAAGAACAAATAGAAGAGAAACACTCTCTTCTCATAGACACAGCGTTGAAGCAGCTTTAATCCAACACTGTGATTTCTCCAAAGGTTACAACTATCACAGGTTCCTGTGTGGGAGACTTGTGAGCCCTGGTACACTGGAGCAACTCATTTGGCAGATAACAAGTGCTCCACCACAGGTTCAGGCAAGGCTCAGGTCCACAGGCCTCCAGGCATGCTGCTGAACATAACAAGGAGAGAGCACCACCACAAGCACCAGCTCCACAGAGTGCTTTCTGTGTGACCAAGGAGTGTTTTCACATAGATATGTACCCACAGTGAGCATGGCAAGTCATAGAATAGAATCGTAGAATGGTTAGAGTTGGAAGGGACCTTAAAGCTCATCGAGTTCCTGCCACAGACAGGGACACCTCACACTAGACCAGGTTGCTCAAAGCCCCATCCAGCCTGGCCTTGAACACTTCCAGGGACGGGTCATCTACAGCTTGTCTGGGCAACCTGTTCCAGTGTCTCACCACCCTCACAGTCAAGAATTTCTTTCTAGTATCTAATCTAAATCTCCTCGTTTTCAGTTTTAAACAATTACCCCTCATCGTATCACTACATTGTCTGATAAAGAGTCCCTCCCCATCTCTCCTGTAGGCCCCTAGGCCCCCTTCAGGTACTGGGAGGCTCTTATATGGTATCTCTGGAGCCTTCTCTTCTCCAGGCTGAACAACCCCAACTCTCTCAGCCTGTCTTCATAGGAGAGATGTTCTAACAGGTCCATGTCCTTCCTGTGTTGAGGACTCCAAAGCTGGACGCAGTACTCCAGGTGGGGTCTCACCAGAGCAGAGGGGAAGAATCACCTCTCTCAACCTGCTGGCCATGCTGCTTTTGATGCAACACAGGATGTGGTTGGCTTCCTGGGCCACCAGTGTGCATTGTCAACTCATGTTAAGCTTCTCATTCACAAGCACCCCAAGCTCTCAGGGCTGCTCTCCAGCCATTCTCTGCCCAACCTGTATTTGTGCCTGGGATTGCTATGACCCAGGTGCAGAACCCTGCACTTGGCTTGGTTAAACTTCATGGGTTTGCACAAGCCCACCATCCAGGCAGCTCCTTATCCACTGAGTGGTCCATCCCTGGGGCCCAGTGGCTGCAAGGACCTGAATATCCCTGAATCCCGTCCCTGAATGGCTGCCAGCAGCTGCGCCCTCTCACCTTAGGCCAGCCCAGAGTCATTGCCAGGACCATAAAGTTTCCTCCCTGCTGTTATGTCCATCCCATTAAGAAGTTTTGGAGAAGGCCGAGCATTAACCAACCATGTTTTCCTAGCACAAGGGTGTCTTTACTCTTAGCACAGTGAAGTCTAAACAACAAATAGTTGTTTGACTGCAAAAGTCTTGCTTTTTCCACCAATGTCTAAGGAAATCATGCTCTCCCTCCCTTTATCTCCCTGAAAATAATTTGTTGAGTAACGTTTGTCTGAAGAAAACCTGCCAACGTGTACATGATGTCACATTTTTTAGGAGTTTTATGAAATCAGAAGCGAACAAGAGAGAGTACTAACAGTGTGACAAATACACAGCCCAGGCTACCTCTAAATAAGCCTCCTTGTTTAAGAGCTACTCTTCCACCTCTTACAAAAGTAGCAAAGCCCAAGATCCAAAATGGGGACAATTCCGTTAACTTGGGTACACTCCTGAAACTTTATACCCCACCAGCAGAGAAGGAACATTTTTCCCCCCTGGAACTCAGTGTTATTGAATTGAAGTCATTATGGGAAATAACCTTTCAAGAGTTGAGAACACTTAAAAATTACACATGACACATTCATACTTCATTTCTTTCTATGACATGATTGCTATCACCTTTTAGGCTGATATGAGAATGCCTGACAAAACAAGTAAGTTTCAGGGCAAATGCTAAATTAAAAGATTTAGCCTATTTACTTATGCTGTGTGTGACATTCCATTTCAATCAAAACTCAAAAAACCCCACAAATTATGAAAATGCCCAACAGGCTTGTGCTCTGTCTTCTAATTTTCTTACTTCACTTTGAAAAACAACTCGACCTTTTTAGCTAAGACTTGGCTTTCCACTGGTTGCCTGAGGTGGAGTTATAATAGAATTTCCTTATCATTATATATCGTTCCTTAGAAATAGGAACGATAAATTCCTCAAGCTAAAGCCTAAACCCTATTATTTATAACCCAATTACAGGTTATACATCTGTTAAGCAATTCTTGCATTTAATTCATTTTATAAGGAACAAAAATATGCAGAGATAAAACCTTATCCATACCTTTCTTAGCTCATCAGCTTCATTCAGGATCAGTGCCTCTTTTTTTTAATTTTCAATTGAAAAGCCTGAAATGACAGCACATGAAGAAAGCTTGTTCAAAGACTTTCCATGATAGTTGCTCTATCTCACATGAGACAATGTGGAAATTTGACAATAAACACTAGAATTTTTTTTTTCTTAACAAGCTTGACAAATAAATCCTGTGCTTTGTTTTGCTCAGTCAAAACAAGAATGGCTGACACCGTAATTACATGTGAAGCCTACTGATGTTTGTCAGCCCTGGATTCTTAGAAATAGGAATTTTATTAGTCATCAGAAGATAATACTATGAACGACCTTAGATGTAGAAACCTATCTGCTTTATAGGCCCTCTAATTCTTGTAAGGTGTAGCTGATGACTCACTGATTATTCTTTTATTATTTTAACTTTTTGTGACTTTAAAGTAACACTGCTGCAGTCACATCAACACACTGCACACAGAACAGAGGTATAAACTGAAGCAAGGCCCCTCTTTCACAAAACTGATAGTACTTCAAAAGTTGCTTCCTGTCTAAATTCTATTTGTAAATAAAATTGCCAGCATCTGAGGTAATACAGATGAGCTGAAGCACTTATGCCCCCACTTGATTTGTCCATGGGCTGCTTTTCTTGTGACTGTATCTCACTTTGCCAGCCTCTAAAATAGGCAAACTGCACACAGCACCACCTTGGTGCTCTCCCTGCTCCCTTATCTTTTCTACATTTCCACACTTTAACTCAGGCAGGCAAGTCAGACCACTACAGAGGTCAGAGGCACAGCAGCCATAGAGACATCCTGGCAGCACAACTGCCTCCAGCAAACACCTGGGAGGTGTCTCAAACTCCTTATGGATGTCCCACATTTGGATGGCACAATGCAGGCCAGCAAGAGCCAGCCCATGCAGGGAGGGACTGTAGCCTAATTACACGATTTTGAAATACCCAGCCACCCACCAGGATGAAGCACCGCCGGCGCGTTTCCTTGGCATCCAGCGTTAAATCGCCGCTTCCGCCCGGTGCCGGGGGACGTGGCCCTGTTGTCCTCTGCCACCATGACAGATTTCTCCGCACACCCACTGCAGGGAGGAGTGTTATTAACTGCAGATGGTATTGTCCTGAGCTGTTGAGAATCCTCTCTCTGCACCGTCAAATAACTGCCATATTTCACCTCAGAGGCAGTGACAGCAGCTCAGTACACATCCCCCAAATGTTAACTTGTTATGACAAATGAGCTTTTTTCCCTCTTTCTTTTAACCACTCTGTTTTGGTTTTTTTGACACATTTATTTTTCCAGTGTTTTCAGGTTCATTGCCCTTAATACATTCCATAGAAAGCTCAAGGTTTCATATAAGTTATTTGAGAAACCTCAAGAACTTTAAGCTTGATCTTAGACCTTGGATCTCCCAGTGCTGTAATAGGGTTAAACGAGCTGTTAATGGAACAGTTTCTCTTGGTGTGCAGGAATCATCATGGGAAAAAAGGCAAATAACTTTGTGTAGCTAGGTCTGACACCACAGTAGAAAATCTCATATTTTCATAAGTTCTTTAAATTGTTTCAGTTTGAAAGGGATCATTTTAGGTGCTTTAATGCAAAGAGACAATGGATGCATTGAGGGGGAGTAAACTGAATGGCCTTTTACATCTTGTTTCTTGCTGTGTATTTGTCAACATAGTACATAGTACCTACTTAGCAGATATACAGATATTCTGATTAGAGATGTCCGAAATACAAACTTTCCAGGGTATGAGCTATTTTGATTTCTTCACCTATGGCAATTACCATTTAAATATTGCCTCTACTTGCATTGGACCAGAATTAACCCTGTTATCCTTTTCCTCTCCTTGTTGGCTATATAGGGAAAGGAAGAAAACTTTTTTCAGGCACCTATGAATGTAAGCAAAAGCCAACCAAGCCCCACTCTTGCTCTGTGGGGCTTGCCATAGCCTGGGGAGAAAGCAGGACACAGAGCAAACAAAAACTGCTCAACAATGCCTCTCACAAACAAGAGACCACCAAAGGCAGCTGCCCAAGGCACTCCCAGCTCATAACAAAATTATCCTTGGAATTGTAGGGAATAATGCAATTAGAGAGAACTGCATCAAAAGACCTTAGCTCAAAAGCTATGCGCCATCAGTCAGAGAGCATGTACTTTCGATTAAAAAACTGAGAAACTTTTTTACTTAACTTGGCTGCTCCCCAAAACCATATGGGCTTTCCAGATCACACGTCAGGATCTGCTACCATCTTAAGCAGCTCAGCCAAATTTCTTTGCCTCCACATCCAAGAGCAGGAAAAGTAATTTGCCCCTTCCACCATTCTCCCTCCAATTTTTTCTCAAATTGGCTGTCTCTCATACCATACTGCTTCCAACAGAAGAGAGCACCTTCTCATCACGTGACAAACAACGGCTTTCTCTTATTTTAGATCTAAACTTAAACCAAATTAGTATGTGATCTCCCTCTATGCTATCAAAACTTTCCAAGCCCTCCTTTCTCTGAACTGCTATCTTTGACTTTACTCTGGTATTAGTTTGAGTTCTCAGAGGAAGGAGAGAAAGCTTTTACGCTGCGATGTGTCATTAAAATACACTGCACCCCATCCAAACACTATTATTAATAATCTCCATGCAACACAGCTGTTTATAGAAAATAGATGCAGCATATAACTAATTTTTCCAGATTCTATAGGTCTGTATTCATGCAAATCTGTTTCACATGAAGGACTCATCCCTTTATTTTTAGACAGGATGAGTTAAGCAAACATCTATGTTTAGAATACAGAAAAACCAACCAAGGCAGATAGATACTGGACATATATGCATGAAAATGTAAAGCCTGAAAAAGAATTGGAAAAATTCTGTAACTGAAGTGCTACTAAAATATCTTGTAACTCCTGCTTCACTGTTATGTCTCTCTCTCTCTATACATATATATATTCATTAATGAAATTCAAGGGAAAGCTCCCTACAGGGAGCTGGCAGCCAAAACTAGTACAACAGTTTTTGACATTAAAATACAGCTCTTTTACCTCCCTGTAATTTAGAGATGAGATTTAAATTGCATATGTATTTCATAATAATGGGATCTTTTCACTTTCAGATATTTTTGCAACTCTTAAAAATGATCTACAGAACTCCAGAAGATAAAACACTCCTGTGTAACTGTCATCTTCAAAATTACAAATGAAAACATGTATTAAAAAAAACCAAAACCCAGAGACTTATATCCCATTTAGCTCATCTGCTTACCATATAAATGTAGATTATATCTACTAACAGGAATCTTTTGTCCAGTTTTCCATTTATTAAATATCCACTCACCAAAAGAAAAAAAATTCAATAACGTCCTCTGTTATTTATCTTGAGAAAAAGATGGGAAAAAGGAAAGAAAAACAGAAAAAAAGCAGCACTTTCTAGTACTTTAAGCATCAATGATACCATACATTGCAGTCCACAAAACTTAAACCCTATTTCTGACATGCATCCTTTTTTTTTGAGAGAGTGAAGGAAGTAGGCAAAGATCCATCAGCTCAAAGGGCCTGATTATATGGCAATGATGCAAGATAAGGCTTTAAGCACCAGTTTCAAAGGACCTGGCATTTTCCTTTGAAAGGAAAAAAATTTTTTTTTAGTAATAGGCTATTTTCTGAAGTGCTCACATCTGTAGGAAAGGGATTCAAATAATTTAATAAAACATTATAAATAACGGCAAGAAGTCTTCTATGCCTTAGTGATGTAGCACTCATAGTGGTGCTGTTGATTTACACTTTGCAGGTACAGCCCTTAATTTTATTCAGCAATCTTAAACTGGGACATCTTTGTACTGAATTGACCTCTCATATAAAAAGTCCCACTTACTATTGCTGGAAATATGCTTGACAGATAAAGTGATTAAAATTAAATTTTGAAGAGTTTTACGAAGGCTTTTTCTTTTTTTTCTTTACTCAAGACACATAATCTTAATTTATAAGATCAAACGTGCAAGGCAAAAGCAATGCTGTGCCAAAGATACAAAATTGGTCATAACAGCATATGTTTTAAAAGCATTTTAAAAAAGGTATTTTAAAAGCAAATTGTACCTCAGCAGAAGTGCAACATCTCTGATTCCTTCATACCTCTACTCTCCAAATCTCAGATCAGGCTTTCCCTGATCAAATGGACTTAATGATCTCCTAATGGCCAGAATTTAAATATGGCCTAATTCAAAAATCACACGATTTTGGTCTGGAATCATGCTTCCTGCTGGTCTCAGCAGGTGACAGAAGGGGACAATCCATGGAGACATGCCACAGAAAGGAGCAATTGCTTTAGCTGTCATTGTTCTGTTAGGCCAGTCCTTCAGCCGGGGCTCCCACTTCTGTTTCAGCCCCGGCATGAGCATAAGGCAGCAGCAGCAGCATAAACCAACTCCAGTAAGTATTTCATACAGGTAGTATTCCCCAATATGGGCACTGAGGAGCACATCTACAAAAGCAGCCTCCTGAATGACAGGACAGACACTGCAGAGCTGCAGTTAACACCAGGAGCTGCCACAGCTCAAGCAGCAGCTTCCAGGGACACTGCTCAGAAGGTACAAGAGAGATGCAAAACATGTTTAAAGCTGTGGCAAGACAAGAAAGAGGTTTTGGGTTATAACCACAAACTTAGGCAACTTCCATAATAATAAAAAGAGGAAGGTTTGTTTAAAGACAGGTTTTCCCTATGGAGGGGGTTGAAAACACTTTTACTTTTCAAGAAAAGAGGTTATTACACAAACCTCTGGGAGATAAGGCGCAAACTGTAAGCACTGCTTGCCATACTGTGTTTTCTAAATAAGTGTTTTTTCTGGAAGACAATGACTCACTGAAACACATACCTTATTATTCAGTCTCCTCTTACTAACATTTTTACCAGATACTTCACGAAGAAATAAAATCAGTGACAATTACATTGTGACTTAAACACCCAGATGACATATCGTTTCTTGAAAGTCAGTTTCTTGGAGGGTTTAAAAAAAAAAAAAAAAAAAGGAAGGAGAGAAAAAAAGAAAGAGGCTCCTGTGGTCTTTTTGGAGCCAGAAATCCTAAATTCAGCTCTGGCAGCAGCTCCCATCAGGGCTTTCCAGAGGGCTGCATGGGATTACATTTTCCAAAGGATTTAAAAGGTTTAGGAGCATGTCTCATTGTTAAGAGTGATTTAGACTAATGAGCTTAAGCATTGCTAAATGTACTGCTACATGCTCTATCTTGTCCAGTCCAGTGAGGGGCAGGGTTCTCCCACATCTGCCAGATTTAGATGTAAGGGTTTGAAATACTGGAATCCCAATTCTACAGCTTCCTGACGGAGGTGACTGGCCCTGACCAGGAAAAGGAAAGGGGAACACGCACCTTGGCTCAGCAGGTCAACAAAAAACGGTGATGGAGCGAGATTGTACTAACAGGCTGGGGCTGTGAACTGGAGCAGCACCCCTTCTGCTGCTCATGGCACAATTACGAAGCAGAGATTACAGGAAACATACCTTCTGTGGCTGCAAACAGGTTCACCAGAGGCCATCTCTCAAAGGTCACAAGCTCCTAAGTGCCTGAGATACTTTTAAAAAACAGACATGAATGCTCTTGGTGTGCACTCTCCCTGTGCCACATTCCCTTCTCTTGCTCTAGGTTTGCGATTTCTTTCTTGTTTTCAGTGTAGATATTATTTTTAGGGGAGGGGGAAGGTAAGGCACACAGAATATTTATCAAAGGACTTAAAGTGTTTTATTTCATTTACATTTTTGCAGCAGAAAAATTGTTTAAAAAAATTCAGATGTAGCATGGTGTATGTGACCTAAATTCTTCAGTGCTGTTCCTACATCTTGTGAGAGACGGGAATTAACTCCTAAATGTGTAAAATTTTGAATGTGAAATATAAAAACTGATAAGCTTACTCACAAGTTGCAGTGTTTACTTTCTGAAAATGAAGCTGACAGATTTTCTGATGCTTTGTTTTCTATTGTCAATAAGTCACCACACCACAGAAACAGGGGCTTGAAAGGGGAAGAGACCTAAGGGCTTGAGAACTTTTCCCCAGAAAGTTGGGGTAGGTAGGAGTTCAGTTGTGTCCTAATAGTTATATTAGGTAGATATTTCTGCCTAAATATTTAGCATTAAAGCAGTTTTTAATTTAAGCTTTCTATTCAATCATCATTTAAAAAATGTGTTCAGTCAGTGTTTTGATGCCTTCTGGCTTTGCAGGTTAGTCTCAGTACCTAGATAAAACCAATAAAGTGGGTTTAAACAAACCAAACTCCTAAAAAATGCCCTGTATTCAATCATATATCAAGTATCAAACTGTGATGCATATGCTGTGCTAAATTGATTGCTTTTTCAGGATAGCTGAAAACACTACATAAAACCTAAGCCAAGCCATTCAGCCCGCGCATATGGCCCACAAACAGACTTTAGCATCACATTCTACCTGCTCAATCTTTTTGTTGGATCAATATCTCACTTTTTACCCATCCAAAGCTCCATTGAAGTCAAGAGAAACATTGAATTAAGGGCTGAATACGAAATGAATATGGACCCTTACTTCTGCACAGACATTACTACCTTATAATTCATTTACTGTTGCAATTTTAAACCACTACACTATCTGTTGTTTGAAGCTCATCTCAGTACAAGTTTCCTAGGAAACAAATTTAGGAGCACACGTATATTAAGAAGTACACAGCCTCAGGCAAGTTAGGTTTTGGATGATGGAATGGCACTGCCCCTCAATTTTGCTTATGTTCACCAAACCTATTACTGAAACTGATCCTGAGCTCAGGGGAAAGAATGAAAGGTCTGTGCTGCATGTTCTTCGTTCACACCACACCTTTGCCTTTGTTCAGAAAGCCAAGGAACCTTATTACTTCTGAAAGTATGTTTTCTTTTTTCTGAGCTTTAAGTGGATGGCAGTTATGACAAAACCTGCCAGGGTTGCTGCTGCGCCAGTAACCACGTAGGCAATTCCCAGGAATGGGTTTCTTCCTCCGCTCCAGACCACAGTTGAAAGAATCACATGCTTCCTCCCCTTGAATTTCGTAACAGGGAAATCTGACAGAAGGATGTTAAGGTTTCACCGACAAAGTTTAGGTTATTTCCAGGAGGAGAACAGTAGCAGAAAATGCTGAAAAAGCTTTCCAAGACATAAAGAGTCTGGAGTTCTGTATTTGCTGCAAAAATTCCTTTAACTTATCTGTGATGTCTCTACTATTCTGGGTCCAAAAACCCAGAAGCAGCTGGTGGTAAGAGATCCAGTTATTTTAGATACAGTCTCTGTGTGAATGTGGAAGTACTTTCTCTTTTTTTTTTTTTTTTTACATTAGAATTTTCAGATTCATAATTTATGTAACTGTAAATTTGCTATGAAAACTCAGTTGAAAATGAGCCTTCTGGGCAGCTTATCATAATGATATTCCACATACTCTCACTGAGCGGAAGTGCTCACCTCTATCCAAGATATTGTATACCCAGAATTTTATATGATTTTACCTTTCATCTCTCCACGAGGAAGCTTTCAGAATAGAACTGTGCTACAACATTTAAAAGCCTAGCTTTATCGGCTGAGAGAGAAGAGAAATTTATAGTCTTCTTGACATAACTCCCACTGACAAAACAAGTGCTTTAGTCAGCAAAGTTCACGCTCTTCAGCATGAGAGGGCATTTTCACCAGCACAAAAGTTCCTGTCAGCACATGGCCCAAATCTGCCAGAGAGATCTGCTGACACAGACACCCCGCACAGCTCTCAATGGCAGGGATACCTCTGGCACTGCCTGCACCCCAGTAAGGGTGTCTACACATTGGGCAACTAATTAGGCCACTATTAAAGATTTCAGCTAAAACATCAACCATCTTTTCAGGCTCCCACTCTTCAGGTTTACCCTTTGTGTAAAGCTCCCGTGTGCTGTTTCCAGCCAAAAGCAGCCCTCTTAGAAGTCAAATCCAAAGGTACGTGCTGCCATTTGAGTAATACGTCTTAACTCCATCTGCAGCGTCTCATCGCCCTCAAAACTAGCTCTTTTCTCAGCAATTTAGTTTGGGGTGCTTTGCTCAGTTTCTGTGCTGTTTAACTATACAAATCCCATCCACTTACATCTTGTCATAACTATGCAATAGTCTGGGATAATATGAAAGGATACTATAGGAAATACTAAAAGTGTAATTCCCCGCTGGGAGACCATCTGCAAACTGCCTTATCCGTCTGACACGGCGGTAAAGGTTTCTGAACGTAGCAAAGGCTGACACTCGCATCCAGATAATGAAGTCATCATTTATATAACCGTTGTTCCTTTCGTCTTCCTCATCTAACTGATATACTGGCTTCTGCCAGTAAGGAGGTCTTGCTGTCCCTGATGAAATAAAAAAAGAAACCAGGAAAGACATATCATCAGTAAAAAACTAGTGGTTGGTGACTAATATTTAGGCCTACTTCAAACAAACACAGAGTATGAGATGTGAAAGAGACAGAAGACTCCGTCCAGTATTGAAAAATTATACCTGCTAGATAACACTTTTCACCCAAGCACCTCCAGTCACCTCAAACATGAATGAACAGAGTTTAAGAGTAGCCAGGGATTGCTACACGTTAAAAACTTCAAGCACAGGAAAACCAAATGCACAAATGAAAACACTGTCTATTATGGATTCTTGCTTTTCAGCAAGTAACATGCTCCGTATAACAAGGAGCTGGCCTTCAATTTTATACATTAACTTGTATAGTGTACAAGCAGAAAGGCACCTTTTTGCAGCATAATGGCACAGCTCATGATATTTAGAATCTGTCAGATGAAAAACTACTTAGATAATTAACTCTTGTAAAGTGCATCCAGCACAGCACTGCCCAGATCCAGAAGAGGGAACTTTTTAGTCCCACTTCAATGCAGGTCAACCATTACAAGGAAAACAGCCCTAGGAAACGGCTGTTGGAAAGAACTAGTGACGATGGCAGCCTTGCTTGTCTCATAATTGCCTAAGAATCTTGCAAAGGCATGAAGAAGGAAAGATGTGACATGCAATTCTCCTTCACAGATGTTTTCAACAGGAAAAAATAAAGTGACTGCATCCTTGTTTCTCTGGACAGACTAAGCATTACAAGAAATGATACAGAGGGGTGTTGACATGTGCTAACTTCAGTCTTCCCAATTTCTATGGTCAGCGATTAAAAAAAAAAAAAGCCGCCATATTTTGGCTGTCTTCTCCTCTCAGTTACACTCTAAAGCTGCTTCTCCAACCTGATTTAGGAGGTATTTTTCCCAAAGGTAAGTCATCTCAGAATTGGAGACCCTCACATATTGGGGTGAGGCAGGGAAGCCACTGAAAAATAAGGAATATCAGTGGAACCATTCTTACCTGCAAATGCAGAAGAGAGATTGTACGATTCTGGATTGCGAAATTTCACATTTTTATCTGTCCACCAACTATTTCCAGTCTTCAGCAGTGGTACTTGAATAACAGATGAGTTAAGATTGTAAAAAAGATCAATAGTATCTGCAGGGAATACAAGAAGCAATACGTGTGAGTAAGAGACAGTCATGGTAGTTGCCAGCATGACTAACATAACAAAAACTGCCACACTGAAGCGTCTTGCAAGTCAATACAACACTAAAAAAAATCCTGGGAAAGGTTTCATCATGACTGTTCACAGAGCACCATACACTCCACAAGAAGAATTAAGGTTCCAGAGCCTTAGAACTTCTGAAGTTTTAAAGACTGAACGTACTCCTATCAATAATCCTACTGAATCCCTGTGTAGAAATATGTGCAAGTATCTCATGTTCGTCAACTCCTGTGTGACTAATTCTTTGCAAATCACTTTTGGAGCTCTCTAGGTAGTTTCAGAAGTTATTCTCCTAGTTAGTGTTCCCTAGCATTTCTTTGACAGTTATACTAAACTAGTTGCTTTGCTGCATATAACATGTTTTCAAGGAATAGGGGAGAGGTGAAAGCACAGTTAAGGAACGCCATGATCCTTTAGAGAAAATTTTGCTTTAGTTTGATGCTAATTAGACCTTGTCTACCAACTTGGACATGAACACTTCCTTCAACTGAAAAGCATTTAGTTAAAATTGTGCTTAACTGTGCCATTCTGTTTCAGCCAGCAAAGCACTTGCTTTTATCCATTATATTTTGCTATTTAGATTAGTTAAACACAAGGCAAACGCCTAGAAAGCCAATGAGATGACAGGCAGGGATAGCTAGATAATATAGATGGGGATGGACTGGGGAAGGGGCTGGTTTTTAGGAAACATGAAAAACATAATTCAACTGCATGAACATCAGTGAAAACACACCTTTTTTTTCTTTTTAATCCTGCTACAAAACACGTGTTCAGACAGCTCCTTAAGGCTCAGACACACTCTTCTGAGTAAGTGAATATTCTGTGCGCCCCAGTGAGTCCTCAGCTGTTTGCCACAAGTTTATTAAGAGGAGTTGCTGTTCTCTGAGTTCTGCCTACTTAACTGCTTGTCTGACTGCTCCCTTACCTGCTAGCTTTGGCTAAAAAACATTCCCATGGCAGGATCTTGGCCATCTTCCTTCCTTGGCCTTCCTTCCTTCCATTTTACAAAAGAAGATTAGAGAGCAATTAGACAACCAGCTAAACTGTAAAAAGTAAATGGGAAGCACAGCAGAGGGACAGAAATGTGCTACCAGAGGGGGGTTTCAGACATCACCCTCTTCACCCACATCACCAACAGCTGGAACATTTCATCATATTTTGCACTAAGGACTGACTGATGCAAAGGCAGACACTGGGAGGTTTACCCTCAGTGCTTTAAAATCTTACAATCCCTAGCAACCACACAGATCCAAAAGGTTCAAAACAATGTGAAGAACACATCACCACCTTCTAAGCACACCACTGTGGAAAGGCAGAATCTAGGCTTTCCCATCACTGTACAAGAATGTATTTTTTAGCAAGGAAGTTGCTAAAAGGAAGTTGAATCTGTTGTAGATTTCACTAGGGATTCAATTACTTAGTCTTGTTGGATATTCACATAGAAGAGGGCCTTAATAAATGAAAAATATTCCTCAGTTTCTAAGGAGCAAGATACTAAACAGGACATATTCAGACACAGACTCATATTCACCACAGTAACACCATCAAAGAAAAGCTTTTGAGGGAGAAACATCTTGTAATATCAGGACTCAGATGGACTGGGGTAATGGAATAGTTTCACATGAAAATTAGTGAGCAGATGTGGAAGGTACCTACTTACCATTGAACATGCTGTTGGCAATAGCACCACATGGAGCCATGGGTGTCCCATTTCCGTAGGTGGTGAAGGGTGCACAGTAGCTCTTCAGTACCTACATTCAAGGTCACAGAAAAATCAGGCACAAAACCTGGGGGGTTTTGGTTTGGTTTGCTGGTGTTAATGTTCTCCTCCCATTCCTTCTTCTGAAAAGCCACTGAATAATCAAGTCTCCAGTACCTTTTGGTCACATTAGAGATACATCCAAATGAACGGGTTTGTAATTGAAGAAGACCTTCTATATGACGGTAAGTAAATTTAAGGTTTTCACTAAATTCTTCTGTGGACTTGTAAACTCCAGACTACAAAAACTCACTTGGGGATCTCCAACTGTAACATAGCTACAATTTAATACATTCCTGTGAAACCTTGGTTTACCCTAGAACACCTTGGTTTTCCTTCTCTTTAATTTTCACCTGTACTGCTTCACTGGTGGAGACCAGCAGATGCAGTTAGCCATATTACTGCAGTTCTGTGTAGGGAAGTCTTGAAGTATGAAGACACAGCATGAAAAACAAAGGCCCATCTCAAGTTTATCACATTTCTCCCATCCTAGTTCATGAGAAGCCATAAATCTTCAGATTTAAACACAGAAACCTTTTCAAACAACTCTAAAATCCTCTGTATCTGATTGGCACAAAAGCCAAAAGCAGTTGCACCTGGATGCAAACAGACAAGCTGAACTGGACACCCGGAGAAGCAGATGTATGGGGAATGTATCTTGAGAGTTACACGAAGCATTTTATAAAAAAACCAGGTTATTACAGCACAATCATCAAATCTACTGAGAGGATAGTATGCAGCCTGTGTGTATATTAAGAAATGCTACTTTTAAGACAAAGAAAACATGGTTTAGATTCTAAGTAATAAAACTGAATGCAATGACTGCTTTCTCCAACTTTCTTATGCAGGTGATGTTGTTTAGCTTCCTCTTTAGACCTGTAAATTGCCTACTTCAGAACACTACATAATCGCTGATTTCACCGTGAACCTTTTCCTGCTCCTTGTCTGCTTCCAAAGCCAGGTGGAAAAATGAAAGACTTAAAATAAGTTAATTCCCAAACCCTATAATGAACGCACAGCTTAAAACATTTCTGGCCAAGATGATTTAAACCCTAGAAGGAAAACCTTTCTGTAACTTTATTTGAAAAAGAGAATGCATTTTTAATCATCATCCCTAGAAGATGCAAGTTTGAGAATTGCAACACTGAACTGATGTCTTTTTTTTATCCCCTCAATCTTCCTCTCTTATTAATTTATTAGACATAATGGTCCTAACAATCATAAAAGCAGACACCAAACAGTGAAAATCTATACCTTCTTATTATTCCCTAGAGCTATTTTAACAAACTTACAGTTATGCCTAGTTAGCTCTCCATATGGTCAAAGATGCACCTGATGGAAATACTGATGATCTTGTAATATAAAGAAGAAAACTTACATTTACATTTCGACCCAGCAATTGTGCGTCACTTCTTGACATCACGTATCGACGGTGGTTTTGATAGAAGTTCTGCAGACCATAGTACATAAAAACATCACCCTAGAAATCAAGGATAAATACCTTCAGTATTCATGTTCATACAGTCAAAGAGAAATCCTATTACTTGCTAAAAAAAGAGAGGGAAAGAGAGTACTCGATTCATATTTAAGTGTTGGTAACTACACTCTAAGCAATTACTTCAGTGGATACTGGCTAGAATCTAGTCTTTACCCTAACTGAAAGTTTTAGCATTTTGGTACAACATTAAACACACCTTACATCACCAAATGAAACACTAAAAATGCCCGATTATTATTTTACTCAGGACGGCACGAGCCTACAATGGCTATGAATAATTTCGTGGAGACAAGACACTAATTTTCCACAAAAAAATGTGCACAAAGGACTTCAAAAAGTATCCATTAACTCTTTATTCCTTCAGATTTTCTGAAAAAAAAGGCTGCTTCTCATCAATTATTTGAATGCTTCGGAAAGTTTAGCTCTGTAATTAAAAGGAGAATGCTAGGCAGGCAAACACGAGCAAAAAAGAGGATTATTAAACTATAAAAAAATTATTCAGTTAAGTAAACTTCTCATCACTAACATCACTGTAATCTGAAGAATTACAGAGTATTTTAACAGCCTTTTCAATATTGAATAACCCTAAAGTGACTTTATAATTTAAATTGCACCGTAATTTTAAGGGATCATTTATGCAGTACTAAGCATAAGATCTCTTTGGCAGAACATAAAGCATTTTAACAGTCTCAGCAACATGACCCAGTAATTTAGGATAGAAAATGAAGGATACTTTTCCCAAATGAACTGCAGAATGACATTGCTAGACTTGAAGGGTTTGCTACCGACTCAGAGAGAGATACAGAGAGAAGCTGCCTCCAATCTAACACCATTTCCTCCATCCCCATCTTCTCCTTGGACATCTCCCAGCCAACAACACAGGTTATTGATTATCTTGATTATTTTTAACACGTACCAACATAAATAGCAGAGGCAAAAGTGTAAAACTTGGAATATTTCGTGTTTTTAAAAAGTACAAAGAAAATGTACTCAGGAGCTCTACAGAGCAGAATTAGTGTATTTTATCATATAGGGATATAAATAACAGGAGGTACTAAGCAACCTGAACTGGTTTCTCACATACACTTACCAATATATCTTCCTTTAGTGTGAAATTAACAGAACAGTGGCATTCCTTATTCCAATTAGAGGAATTTTCACGGAATTTTGAACAATCTGAGCATTTATCTGAATAATCAACCTATCAGAGAACAAGCAGAGATATTGCCATAAAAGAAGTGCACACAGAAAAAAGCTACTGGTTTAGCTCCAGCTCTCAGAGCAGTTCCTTTCTAAGTGACTCTGGACTGCCAGAAACGCTGTTAAAATTCAACAGAGACAGAAAACCAGGACTTGGCCTCAATGAACATGCACAAATTTTATCCCTAGTTTAAAGCTGGTTTAGAGCCTTTTGATGACTGCTGCAGAACCTCCACATCTGCTCCTCGGCAGAGGAGTGCTGAGTGAAGAATATTCTGTAGTTTGGTCTGGCTGACCAAGTAATGCTTGACAAATGCCCACGTGCACTATGGCCCAGCCGGGGTGTAGTGCTGAGTGTCAGCAGCAACCAGGAGTCCATTAACTTCACCTTGTTAATCAGCCTTGTCTCCAGGAGGCATTTAAACATAAGGGCTCCCTGCATTTTAAGATTTTGCCCCAGCAAACATGTATGTTCTTCTAGGATCAAACACTATCAAAGGGATGAGTTATCAAAGGGAAATCCCTTCAAAAAGCCATGAAATAATGACAACATTTCAGATATTACCAACCAGTGGCAATAATTACCACCCATATTTCAGCTATTACCACCCAGTTAACCACCCAGTGCTTGGATTTTATTAGTGACCAACTATCTCTAAGGATTTTCACAGGAATACTGGTTGGTGAACACTTGTCCAAGGCACAAAACCATTATTATATCCCTATCCAGAAGCAAAAATTCAAAGTCTTTTCCCTCCTTTCCTTCCCAGTTACTTCTTCGTAGAATATCCAAGAACAGTACTATCCCCAAACAAACCTGGATTTCTCTGACGCTGTTTGCAGACACTATGAGGCAGACTCCCACAGAAAGGCAGAAGGTGCCTATGAGAAAGAAGCTGGAGAGCACAGTCGTGATGGTCAGCTGGGGCTTCCAAGCTGGTAGCTTCTGTTGTTTGAACGCACTGTTATCCGGACATCTGGAAGGATGCACCTCTCCTTCTTGCAGGGGAAAACTCATCTTGTTTTTCATTTTCCTCTTGGTGAGAGGAAGGACTAATATACTTGTGCTGGAGAGTGATTAAGCTGAAACACTGCCCTTACTGTTGGGAGACTGTATTGTTTGTTCAAACATGCATTATGGCCAGGAATTACTTATTAACTAGATCTCTCTCTTCCTCATTTTCTACATTTGTGTCTGGATCCCTATGATCAGTGTGTACCAATCAAACACTTGTGTACTTTGGTCAGGGTGTCCAGTTCAAGCCTCCTGGAAAAGCTTAAATATATCCCTTTTTCCTGACCAACAGTTCAGTCAGACTTTTTACGTTTTATTCATTTGCAGAAATATTGTCAGCTATACTGGAATTTCTGAGTAATCTCAGATGCATTATTTCTTCTCCCTTGACTTCCATAGCTGCCCTGCTAACAGGCATGGCATATGATGAAAGGAGCTCTACTCCATTTGCACTGGATGCCACTGGGGAGGACTGCATGTGTTGAGACAGCACTGGACAAAAAACATTGAAGAAAACTATTTTCTTAACCTACTACATTCATTGTTACTGATTCAGATTGAATTTAATCGAATCTGAATTCAAATTGGCCAAGATGGCCAATGGCATTCTGGGGTGCATCAGGAAGAGTGTGACCAGCAGGTCAAGGGAGGTTATCTTGTCCCTCAATTCTGCCCTGGTAAGGCCCCATCTGGGGTATTGTGTCTAGTTCTGGGCTCCTCAGTTCAAGAAAGACAGGGAACTGCTGGAGAGGGTACAGCAGAGGACAACAAAGATGATTTCCTTATGAGGAAAGGCTGAGGGACTTGGGTGTTTTTAGTCAGGAGAAAGCTGAGGGGGAATCTGATCAATACATAAAAATACTTAAAGGGTGGTTGTCAAGAGGAAGGGCCCAGTCTTTTTTCAGTAGTGCCCAGTAACAGGACAAGAGGTAATGGGCAGAAACGTGAACATAAGAAGTTCCATCTGAACATGAGGAGGAACTTCTTCACTTTGAGGGTGGCAGAGCACTGGAACAGGCTGCCCAGAGAAGTGGTAGAGTCTCTGTCTCCAGAGACATTCAAAATCCACCTGGACAAGTTCCAGTGCAACCTGTTCTAAGTTGACCTGCTTTGGTTCCTTCCAACCCCATATTATTCTGTGATTCTGTAAAATTGTAAAAAGGTTACCTGGTTTTTATTACAAAAGTGCAACCAATTCTCAGAATATCTGATTTTGATTAATGGCTTTCCAAGATGCTGATGATTTACTCACCTCTATTCATCTTGTCCTCTGAAAAAAACCACCCATCCATTCCCTACTATCCACAAAGACAAAAGAATCACCCAGAAATCATCTCCTTTTAATTGGACAAATAGAAGAATATTTGTTGCACACTTTTTGAACATTTTAACTAAAATAAAGTCTCAATATGCAGTCAATTCAATAAGTAATAGCAAAAAATAGCATTTGGCCAGCTCCAAAACGGATAGGTGAAAAATACCATTTTGACGAATTACTGAAATTCATACAACATTTTCTAAGATCCTTGAAGGCAAGAATTAGATTACCACTCTCGTGAGAGAAGTAAACGTCTCCTGTGGGACAGCAGAGGGAGATAATAGAGAACTGAGTTGTACAGAGCTTCACACCCAAGTTTGCCCTTCTTCAATGTCTTAAAAGTGACTACAGTAGTAAATCTAGCAGGTGAATGCAATGTAACTCTAATTTCAGTATCACATTGTTCCTGTAATAAAAGTTATAGTAAAATTACAAACAAAACTACTGTTTTATTATTAAAAGAAAAGGAAACTTAGAAAAAGTTAAAATGTGCATTCTTTCTGTACTGATAGACCTCCAAAAAGTCCAAATTCTTCATTCCATCACCTATTGATCATTTTCCAATTGTAGGCAGGATAATAGTAAGATGCAGCTGAAGATTATTTCCTTGTTGGTAAAAACATTAAAAGAGTCCCAGCTTCACAGTCCCCTCTCTGCAGAGCTTTATAATACTCATCTCCAGCAGGTCAATTGTTTCTTTCTTTATCTGAAGAAAACAACAATCAAAGAAAGCATCAAAAGTTACGCTTTGTCTAAATAGTATTATGTATTTACTCAGGCACCTTGCTATAGGACTAGAAATTAAAGAAGAGGTTCCTGTACAAGGTCCTGAGCACTAGAATGTTTCCACTTTGTAAAATAGCTAGCATTTGCCCTGTAATCTCAAAGTACATCTATGGCTCATGAAGTCCCATCTAACATGGCTATTGTTACGGAGTTGATAAAACATGCCACAGCAAGAGGTCCCTCCTGGGCTGCAAAATCCCTGTGGGACTTCCCAGAGTATCGACCCGTATCAAGCAGTCCAAGGGCAGTACTGCACTGCAACAGCCACAACGTTGTCTGTGATGAGACCCCTGCATGAAAGGGAGCATGAAGGTCAGGTCTCCATGTGCTGCATGCAAAGTACTTTGGTTTATAACACAGATATGGCTGTAGTTTATTACTTAGCTAAAGATAAAAGACAAAGGTACTTGAGAGTAAATATTGACCACGTATTTCAGCAGATTCTCTATTATCATGGTTAGTCCAGAGTCTCCTTAGAGCTTCCTCTTCCCACTTACAAATAACTTTACTGCAAGTTTTCTCTCACGATTATATGTGCTTCCACTTTGCACAGGAATAAATAATGTGAGAAATTCTGATGAGTCTTTGGTTTCACACTGGATGTGCTATGTGAGGGTGAAAACAGTTGTCTTTCTCTCACAAGTCCATTTCTTATAAACCTTTTTACTTTCATGAAGCCTGAAACTTAAACTTTCTGTATTTTCACACTTACCCAATGCTCAGTGTTTGTATTGTTTGCAGACAACACAATATTGGGTTTTGTTGCAAGAACTCCATTTGAATCTTACAAACAAGCCATTCAAGAAGCGAATTCAGCTCTCTTGCCATCAATCTCTACAGACAAAGCTTCAAAGTGGGAAGATTGCCCTTTGGTCAGATCAGGAAGTATACAATCATTTTTTATTTAAACTTTTACGCTTTGGTATAACTCAAGCATTGCAACACAGAGCCTGATAAACTCATTCACTCAACCTCTGGGTTCTCTGTCAGTTTTCTTTTTATTTTTTTTTGTCTCCATTGTTTGGGATGAATGAAGAGGGAGACACAGAAACAGAGAAAAAAACGTCAAACAGCATCAACTAATGAGATGTTGAGGTAACTGAAAGAGCAATGGATGAGGGCACTCTCCATTATGTGAATATGATGGGATACAGGACTGTCATGTGGGGAGATTCATGTGTTTTTAAATTCATATATATGCATGTATATGAATATACCACTATATATCTCTATATATAGTGGTATATATATCTCTATATTCCACAATATATCTCTAAAACATTATTTGGGTATCTTTCATTTTATTTTTGAATACATTTGTTATTTTTTTTACTGACATTCCTAACAAATAACTTTCAGGAATCTGCTTGCTTGTCTGCAGCAGGACAAATAGCTGCAAGATGCTCTACTTACACAGCTCAAGGTGTCGAAAACCTTTCCGTGTGTTGTATTACCTAAATCAAGTGCCATTTTGGAAACTTTTTTGTAATCAAATATTCACTATTCTGTAACCACACATTTATCCCTTGTGCTAATGCTACACATGAAGATGTAACATTCATTCTTACTTGGTTTCAACTTGAACTAAGCTTTAACATTTTGATGTTAAAATATCCTTAAGATTTTCCCTTGATGAAATACAGCTGGCTTCACAATTTTTGGCCTATGTTCTGAGACAGACATGCAGAAATGCTGTGATGCTACCTACAGTAAGCTGAGAGGGGTGGTTTTGATTTTGGGCTATTGCAAACCTAATATTAGCAAGATAATCTTCAGTCTTTGAAGGTGGATCACCTATAGTCCTCTGTATCTATATTTACTTCAGCTGACTCAAAAAAATCTGTCCCACTGCAACCAGCACATTTTGTCCTACTGTCTTGTGCTAATGTGTCTGTGAATTCACGTCCCATGTTCCTTAAGAAACTTATAAGCAAGTGTTAAGAGGCCTTACGTATTTACCACAAGAGGGAGCCTCCTTGCTTCAAAAAGCAAAGTGAGCTTTTTGCTGCTTCATTTCTGCAATGTATTTTTTTTTTGTCGGCCGCTTTATCCATGATTATTAGGAAAGTCTATCTTTGTGTATGTGGGACTGTAAAATACAGCACATTCAAATACACAGACAAATGCAGAGAAGGATTAATGACTGATAATTTGTTTCATCTGTGAAACAGCTTAATGTTTATATGCACAAGAAGTCCTTTTTCCCTGGAGAATCTGCACATCAGCCTGCTCTAAATATGCAAAAAATAGGAACATTGTGCTGGAAACTGGGAGCTTTTTAAGAAGAACTGGTGGAGGAATTTGCCTCTTTCACTCTCTGCTGGCTGATGCCCCACAGCATATGGTAAACGTGCCTTGTTACAGCAATAAATGTGGAAACTGGATTATAGAATTGAAAAGAATGGGGAATTATCTTAAAAGGAGTATAAAATGATGGATAACTCTACACAGTTTGCATCCTACCTCTTGCCAAAAAAACCCCAATGCGACAACCAAAAAAATCCCAAAAAACAATCTGTAGATGTATTCAAAAGAAGTTTTGTTACTCTCAGATGGAGATAAATGCATGCTTCTCCAAAGTTTTATTTAGCTTTTGAGGAAACTTTTGCACAACGTCATCTTACAGAGAAAACTTGCTAGGAACAGGTAGAAAATGATTCCATCTCACATAAACAGGAGAAATTCACAGCACAGCCATAGAAGTCACACCTGTGACTTCTTCCCTAGGAGATTAATTTTGAGACCTCAGAGTACAGACTTATCAGTCAACTGTTGACTTCGTGTTTCTAGACCCCTGAAGTCACTTTTACAGAAATAAAGCCTTACTGACCAAGATCTGGACACCAGAATCAAAAGTTATGAATACACAGGCTATAACACATACAGGTGCTTATACAATACCTCAGGAATATCCATCATTCTCCTTAGTTTCTGATCTCTCCAATTCCAATCCAGAATCATGTATTTTGTGGAGTTCAAGCACAGGGCATCTAAAAAGACAACATATATTTTACTACCAAGACAATATAATGTGCTTATCAAAATTATTTTTGGCTTTTACATCTTTCATTATCTGTTCCCGAGGACACTAATCTTTGAACACTTAAGTACTACATTTGCTGGTTGGAAAACTAATGCAGTGACACTGCAAACTCCCTTAACCACATAATCCCATGCCTTTTTGGAAGATAAACACAAAAGCAGGACGACTACTGTTGCCAGGCTTGTCAAGAGCTAACATCCTGCCAGAAAATAATTCCTCAAGCTTCCTCTTGATGAAACCACAGGAGTTGAATTTCCACAGCCGATGAGGAGCTGGTAAGTTCCAAGGACCCTAACCTGAAAACTCCTGTTAATGGGAACTGACAGTGTTTAGCAATTTACAAGACTGGGTGCTATGTGAATGTGAGCCAGGTCAGTGGTGCCTCTGAAGAATTCTTTTATTCTCCAAATAAATGGTGGTGAAAGAAGAAAAGATCCTTTCTGAACTGGTCCTCTAGTTCTTCCCCTATTTTTTCCTGATTTTCTACACTATGTTCACAAATTTTCATAGTGGTTTTGACTCCTCTCCATTCTCTAGTGACCTGGCACTGCAACATTAAGGTGTAAGAAAAGGACTAGACCTTAGGATAAAATGATGTACCTTGTGTCACTGCTATAAGCTTCCCCATCGAACATGGCAATGTGCTGATATACTGAGCAGTAATGATTTAATGTTGGTGGGGAGCACAGGAAGAAACGTAATTATGCTACTTCTGTACCCTCTTTTGGAAGGAATGGTAGAGTTCCCACCCACCACAGAGTCCCTGACAAAGAAACTGGAGTCAGAGCAAAGCAGTGCTTAGGAAGAGGAATGGAAAGATTCACCTTATCTTGTTATTTTGTTGTTTGCTTTTCTTTGTATACATAATGTCAGTTGAGTAAGTAAAAGAACTCAAACTTTGTGAAAAGGAGATTTATATAAAATAATTAATTTCATTACAATGAAGTCAGAAATAAAATCAAATCATCAGCAGATCTTTTATCCACCACTCACAGAAGTTTACCCTGAGCTCAGAGTGACATATGATACAATGACTTCTGTCATTATTTCCCCTTGATTTACTTGCAGTGTTTGGTTTCCTGGAGCTTTAAATCTTACATCATGGTTTTGCAATCACTTTCAAGTCAGCATAAATCAGTATTCCTGCCAAAGGAGGAAGTCCCCCACCTCTGCCTGCTCATTACCTGATTTTGAGTGCACACTGGTTTTGTTTTAATTGGGATCAGATCTAATTGGGATCAGCTCACTGAGCTGCCAAACAGACTCCTGGGTTAGCACGAGAATCATGAAGGGTGAATAAGTGGATACTGACTGGGGGGAGCACAGGGAGGATGAGGGAAGTATTGCTCTGCATTTCTCTGGTAATACAGATTTATGCCAGATTAAAGTGATCATACAATCAACTACTAGAATCTTGACCTCATTTTGACTGACATAGTAGAAGTGGAGAAATAAAACATTACAGATTAGTACCCAAATCCACAGATTTACATTAACCTCAGTGCTTCCAAAATAATTGAAGTCTCACTTTTCAGCAGACCAAAAATAAGATAACGATGAAGAAAACCCTCCTTGTTCTCCTACCTTGCTCCACTAGTGCTTTTACCCTCCCAGGAGTTCCAACCCCGATGTGGAACACGCCTTTCTCCAACATATTCATCTGTTCTTTGATCTAATTGGAAGAGAGAAAGACAAACCACAGTAAAACCACGATTGTTTTAAAATTTCTCCTCAAAGAGCTGGAAATAAATTCAAGATCTCAGAGTATTTCTTTCTAGAATACCATCAAGTAACAAATGCTATTCATCTTTCAAACTCTCAAACTGGTATATTTGAGAGCAAGTTTAAGAAATATAACAGCCAGCTGGGCATCACAGTTCTCGAGAAGTTCAGTCATTTTCATGTTTAAAAATCTAATATTGTACCAATTATTTCTGCAGGTGAGAACAGTATCCTTCCTTCAGCATTCAAACAAATTCTCTAGAAATGTCTGGAAAACGGACAAAGTTGAATTAGCTCTAAACTCCTTCAAGATGAAGATACCGGAAAAGGGTGAAATAATCAAGTATCAAAAAGCCAAATGTCTGCTCATTACCTCCAATATCCCTACAATTTGTGTTCTGCAACAGGTGTGGATATTGGGTATTTAGACATCCAACTGGCAGAATGCAAATATGGATGCTGGTAGAGTTTTCTTCTACAAACCTATGTGTGTGAGCCTTCTACTTAAACAGGCAAAAGCCATTTGAATGAGCACCTCCAAGGAACGTGGAACATCTTTAAAACATAGCACATGTATAAGCATCTACATTCTGCAAAGCATTACACCAGAGCCACTGGAGATGGTTTTTTGGCTGGATTCCTCAAATTGCAACAATGGGTTACTGAAGGAAGCTCTACCTAGAGAAAGGAACACTGTAAAGAAAGGAGCTGTTGCTAAATGCTTTAAAAAGAAAACAGTATGACACTAGTTAGTTGTTTAGTTCTTGTACCAAAATTCCCTTGCAGCTTTCTTACCTTTATGTGCTTTGCAAACAACTTGAGAACTCTGCAGTCTCCTTTAAATGCTGTCATTGACCTAGCAATTAAAAAAAATTGAAAAAGGAAATGCAATCATCAGGGCTGGGATTAAGACCACACAGGAGGAAAGCAAAACTAGCTGGCATTTCTCAGTTTGCTTGAGACACACAGTTCCCCAATGTTTGTACTTCCAACACTGTGTACATTCCTGTTTGCTACTCGATCAACAGTGATCAACAACTGCACAAATACAATAGCAGATATCAGTAGGGGGCAATATTGTTTAGGTAGCTTTTCAGAAAACATTTAAAAGTTATGGCTTGTGCTTTCACAGCTAACTTTGTTCAAAACTGACTGATGACCAAATTCTAACTAAAAAATATCTCAGTTACTGAGATACAGGGGTAAATGAACACATGTGTGAGTGCACAACAATGATATCTGTGTATAGAGCAATCTGTATTTTACAGCATCTTTCTGCAATGTGGCTGCTGGAAAAACCTAGGCTGCTACAGTTGTTACTGCAGAGACTGCCCAAAATCCAGTTAACAACAACTAATTTGTCTGAAAATTTGACCTGTTTATCTGACACACTAACTATTCTGTATTCTGTAGTAATCAAGCATTACTTACCAAATGTCATATAAGACAGCTTTTTCTACGTGTTTTTTGTAGTGCAACAGACTTTTAATTTTCTATTGTACAAAGCTAAAGGTTTATATACAAGTATACATATAAACAACCCAAGGCTCAGATGGTAATATCTGCATGCAGGGGCTAAGCACTGCTGGCACATCTGCCATATTGATGCTTCTATCTGTGGCACAGAGTCAAACTTCCCAAATCTCCAACTCATGTTTTACTGAGAGATAACCACAGGAAACGAGGTTCGAGGCATAAAAGACAGCCATGAAATCTATAAAGTATACATTAATTCATCAGTCATCCAGACTTCTGGAATGAGAAGAGGGCGGATAGAGAAGGGAAAAAACCAGCACAAGGAATACTGAAAATGGTCATCTCTGCACAGCAGTTCTGCCAGCCTGAGCCAGCTGAGAACATGGACACAAATCTGGAGGTGCCCAGGCCAGACACTTGTTGGCACTTGAGGCCCTGGAATGCCATGTCCTCATTGTCTTTGGTGCAAAATCATGATTTCTTGTGGTGGGTCATGATGCTTTATGGGTTTACTCCGTTCCCAAGTATAACATGTCGCATATTTCCCCTAAATTGGTTACACTTTATTTTTGGTTTTAAACAAAAATAGCACTTCCATGCAATTGAAGTACTGTTACTTCAGTCTAAAACCAAACACCAGACTCCCACAGCTTAAAGAAGCAAGGGATATTGCATCAGTTTGAGTCAGTGAATTTGCTGGCTTGCAGAGGACAGTGTCCCAGTTTTGCCTTTATGTCTGTGGTTCCAAGACAAAACCTCTGACTGTCTGCCAACCTCAACATAACATTTGCTATCGACATACTTGATGAGTTCCAAGGAACGAAGGGCAGAACTGCAGATAACCAGCATCACCACCGACTTCTTCTCCTTGTGGTTTTTACGGAGTTTTGCCCACTTAGGACAGACTGCAATGAAAAAGTCCATGTACACACACAGAGAGAAAAGTACTACATGCCATAATTTTAAATTACAAGGGTACATGATAAATGGTAGCCAGCAGCAAGAACACACATACTGACTTCTATGAGGTCTGGATATCTGGCAACACTTTAACATTTAGTCATGACTGAGAAATTGGAAAAATAAAATGCCCAAAATAAATAAAGTACAGAAATACCACGTAACTGAACAAATTAGATAAGCATTAAGATTCAGCAGTTTGTAAGATGACAAGCCCATTGTCTTCATTTCCCACATAAAGTAATTTGTATCAGAGAAAACCAGTTGAAAATATATATTTACCAGAGGTTCTATATAAATACATATAAGAAAATAAAAATTCTCTTGCTTAAAGTCAGTGGACAGTTGCAGGATTTTTACTGTAAGATAATACATACACCTACCTATAAAGTCACAATAAATTACCAACAAATAATCCCTAGCAATTAAAAGAAATCCTAAAACATTTTGATAAAAAAAAAAAGCTAGAAAAACAAGACCTGTCATGAAGAAAAGAAAAAACCCTTAAAGTTATTAATATTTCATAATTAAAAATATTTGGAGGTGCAGATAAAAACTGCAATACTATTGCATTAACAATGTTTTCATACACCTTTCATCTCACTTTCATTTTAACTCACTCTCTTTCAGGTATGAAGAAAAACTGTGGGTGAGATCATTGGCTGGCAAAAAACAGGAATCTGAAAACATAAAAGGAAAAAATACTTTTGCTGACATATTTTTAACAGCAAAAGCAGCACATATGTTTGCAGCATAACCACTAGTTACATCAATGAAATCACAACTCTGTTAAAATCCATCAATAAATTACCATTTGTGAAACAAACATTAATGCACACCTCATGTTCAAGAAACTTTATATTGGATATGCTAATGAAGGTAACATCTCTCAACTCAACTGCAATTCCTTACTTTTCTCCCATCATGGAAACCTGAATACAGGGCTGCACAGGTACAATTACATACTTTAAAAGAAGTTTTCATATGTTTTGACACTATCAACCAAAAGTCTTAGGCAAATGCCTTATAGTCAACCTGCTAGACTCCGCCTCCAATCTACCTATGATGGGATATATTTTAGATCACCCACACAAGTCATATTGTGTAAATGTAGTAACCTACCAATAATCTACCTGTCAATAAGTTTGTCCCTCTTTCTGGCCTTTCACATTGTGGTAATCTACTTAATTATATTGACCCTAATGGTAACAGATGCATTTTAATGCCTTCCTCCTCCTTTATTTCCCACTGAGCACCTAGCTTTTACCTGGTCACTATGTTAACTAGTAAGTGCTAAAAGCACTCTGTAGCAGATATGCCATTCAACTTTAAACTTCATAGAGAGACAATGAAGAAAGAAAAGGTCCTAACAGGTTCTTTGGAAGGCTTTTCCTTTCTCCAGTGTCTACACAGAAAGTCTAAGTTCTTAAAACAGTGATTAAAATTAGATGGTTTGAAAACTTCCCATCGTTGTTAAGGGTCTTTGGCCTGATGGAACAATACTGCTCCCACAGAACATCAACAACTCTCTCTTCAGGGAGCCACATATTTGTCATCATTCTGCATTAAGTACAGCACCTCAGGATGCCTGTCCATGGAAAGAGAGGTTTGCTGATATATATAAACTAAATTAAGGAGGTTTCCTTAACAGGAGTTATTCATGTTCACAGGGATGATGCACTGTGCTAACGCTGGCAGTGTCAATCCATGGCTTCCACTGGAACAGAGAATAGCTGATGACAAGCTGAAGCCCTGCCTGTGTAGCCACTTGAACACTCTCTGTCTCTGTATCTTCCATTTAATGGTCCATGTCTTGATAAAAGCTTTTAATTTGCACTTATCTCTTTTATTAAATACAGAGATGGGCATTTATTGGGACTTGAGCTCCAAAGGGAATGAATGTGGACAACTAAAAGATCAGCAGCTGATTTACTTTTAAAATCACATTTAAAAGATGCACTTGATGCTTACAGGGAAGGGCAGAGGCTACCCTTCCATGAGCACTCGGTGGTAATAGGAGAGCTCTTAACATCCACCATGGGCTTTTCCTCACAGTGGTAGAATATATCTTTTGATTCTGCTCTTCTGAATACATTGTTTCGTTGTTTCAGAGAGAGGGGAAAAAAACCCACACAGCTCCAGACTGCAGCAAGAGACTACGCCGACTACAAACCTGACCTTCTGCACCGTGCCAGTTCAGTTAACAAGAACACACAACTCCAAGTTGTTGCTTGTTATTTGCTCAGTGCTTTGATGTGAATGACATGACAGCTGTAGAAGTTCGTAAACTCCCTGGTACTCTAAGCCTCCAGCCTCCCAGCACAAAAAGAAAGAAAAAATACCTCTATCCAACCCAAGAGCCAATCCATATGGAAATGGGTCACTTCACTCTTTTAATAAGAAAGAAACCAAAGCAATTTATTATTTGTTAAAAACCCTAAAGATCTAAAGACATTTAACACAAGCTTTTCGAAGCAATCTATATGGGACTTCTCCAGGTTTTCTTGATTCCACAAGAAAGCTGAACCTGCCCCATAGAAATAAAGAAGGATCAGCCTAGAATCATGGATCTTAAGGAGGAACATATTTATCTAGAAAGATAGGCTTTAACATTAAAAGAAAGAAAACACTGCTGGTCTGGGAGTCTCCTATATTGGCCACAAGTCACTAG
Organism: Scolopax mira; assembly: GCA_004320125.1. Lineage (NCBI taxonomy): Eukaryota > Metazoa > Chordata > Aves > Charadriiformes > Scolopacidae > Scolopax > Scolopax mira. Next base: position 209,966 of record BJBW01000218.1, read on the forward strand.
GAGATCAAGAAGTATCAAAGGTGTATACAGGTTAGTTACCAGGTCATTTGCTCTTCACGACCACTACCAGCAAATAATGAACGGTGTCTATAAAATGTCAGCGCCTCTTCATGTGCAGAGTAAGAGGCAGAAAAGTTGCTTTTATTTCCAATGCAACCTCCAGCTGACACAAGCTAAACCCTGCTCTGTCCTCCTTTACCTTTGCTATCACTGGCTTCTCAATGGAGACAGAATATGGGAAACCAAGAGGGTCCTTGTCATGGTTTAAGCTTCATCACTTCACACTTGGACCAAAACTACCATCTCATTTCATGCCGCTCCCTGAAAAAATACTGCACAACCACATCAGAATGATGTCTTATTTCTTTGCCTACTCCTGTCAGCCCTCCTATTATGCATCTGGATTGACTCAGATAATGCCAGAAAAGAATATACATTTTCACTCTTGCAGTTAGCATCTTGGAAGCTATTATTAGGAATCATATAATTTCTATTAGAAAAGTGATCTCCTAAAATTAATACTTTACAATAAAAGGACACATTTAAACAATGTTTCTTTAAATTTCCATAACTACAAGTACCCTCACATTTATTCTGAAGAAACTTACATCTCTACTTAAACAGCAAATTAATAAACAGTATAAGAAAATATTTCCATAAAAAGTACAACTCAAGACCTGTCCCCAAAATCCTCTTCCTTCTGCAGAAAAATAACTCAACAGTATAATGAAAAACACATCATTTATCTATTAAATATAGGATAAGTTACCTGACAGCTTTAATTCCTCTATTTCAATCACTGAACGATTTTCACCAAAATGTTGACTAAGCAGATTTTGTAGATCTTCAGGAACACCAGGTTTTGGAGCAGATTTTTCCAGAATATCAGAAATTTTCTTCTAAAAAAAAACCCAAGAAAAATGGGTAAGCATGGCATTTCTCTAATTGCTGCTCTTGGGATATCTAAAAACACTGTAAATAAATGTTCCTCCACAGGTTGGGCTCCATTGCCTTAATTACAGTTTTATTAGAAAAACACTTTACAATGGGATTAGATTCCCTTCATCTTTAGTGGGAATGCAGACTTTAGATGCAAGTTCAGATACTTTGATGAGATGGTCTGTGAGCCTGAAGACAAAAAACATAATTGAAAGCTGGTTTTGTGAGTTTTGCTATTGTTACACTTAAGAATCAGTTTGGAAATTCAGGTTTTTTTCATCATTTAATTCATTATTCTTAAAGCATAAAACCAGGAATCAAGTGGTTATATAAATCCTGGTTACTTTTTGATTAAAACAGGGTAGCTATCTTTTGGAAGGAAAGATGGTTAGCTATGTTCACAGAATAATGCAAGTATGATGAAAATTATTTAAAAGCTCACAAAACCAGAAGATGAGCGGAAAGAATTCAACAGCTGCTTTGTTCTTCCAAAATGTATAATTTTTTAAACTAAAGTAGTAACTTTTAGACCTTGTCTGTGAGTTCATAATTATTGTGTTTTGCACCTTAGGAATGTTAGCAAATAACAGGTCTGAATTTTCACTGTAGTGAATTTTGGCTGTATATTTCTCTGTAATTAAATGGGCCACGGGGGTAGAGTAGTCCAGGATTCCTGTTATCTGAATGATCTGCCAACATTTAAGAAAACAGCAGATTTTCAAAGGTAGAGGAAGCCTGGAAAAAAAAAGCCAGAGTGTGCAGCCTCTCTTGTTCTCACTGAGAACTGATTCATTTGTGAAAGGCCAGCTCCAGGTTTCTCAGCTGCATAAGCCAGCCTGAACTTGCCTTCATCAGGACACATGGCATCATGAGCCCAGAAGTGAAAAGGAGCAGCAGAATGAGGTTAGGACAGAGCAATATCATATGCACCTGCATATGGCAAAGTGAGATTTCAGAGAGAGATGAGGTGGGCCTGGAAACATTTTTGACAGCTTTGGAGGGGTGGTGCGTACCGTCAGTGCAAGTTCAGCAGGCTAAGGTCTGACACAGCAAAGATCAATGGAAATTTTGAAAACAGCTACAGCAGGAATTTTAATGTAGGGGACAAATCTCCCATCTCTCTTTCCCTCACTCCACCCTGGTACCCACTCCCTCCTCTTCCATTCCCCACCACTCTGTTGTCTCTCCTTCTTGCCCAATACACTCCGAATACTCCCACAATGGCAGCATAAGGGGCAGAAGGCTGAACAGAGAAGAGCCATATGGGGTCTGCTGAAGCCACTCCACCCCACACCAAGGGCAAAGCAGGCAGCTGCCTCTTCCAGCTGCCTGCCACTTTGGCCACTGCCTCTTTCACCTCTGCTAAAAGCCAGCTGTGTGTATGCAAGACCCCAACTGAATCTTTGACAGTGGGATACGTGGAGATGAAAGTGTGTATGCCTTCCTCTCAGTCTACTTTTGGCCTGGGGCAAAGCACTCTGCAGTCCCCAGAAGACTTTCCAGTGGATGTTTGGCTGTTTGGCAGATTTTTGCAGTGCCTGAATCTGTTCCTTCCCAAGTTTCACCCTCACCTCATTTGGCATCACTGTAATTCTATGTCGTGCAACAACTGTCTTCCCAGAGAATGACCAGAGGCCATCTGCAGCACACGCCACCTTTGTGTGAGGCCAACAACTGAACCTCTTGGTTGTTCTTCCTGTTGACCAAAAAAGCTCTTCTCCAGCCCCACAACCTGCTTCTTAAGTGACCCACATTTGGGAATCTCTGATTTAGCAGACAGCAAGAAAGAACTATTGGGCTCATTTTACTTGGTAATTCAGCTTAGAGGTGCCGTTCCACAGGACCATTACATCATTCTCTGGGCCACTTGGTTCCTTCAGGAAAATTATGGCACTCTGGAGGGGAGAAGCCTGATACTAACAAGAAATTCCGTAAGAGCAAAAGCAAGGACACCTGAGCAAACTCTCCTCCTTCAAGGAGAGCTGTGGGGATATGTTCCTCATTCAGGAAGTTTTATTATTTTTCTCCCAATTCATTCCAGATGCTTAAAAGCAAAGGGTTTTATCCCCCCTCCTTTTCCTTATTTTTGGAGAAAGCGCTTTGTTTGGAACCCATAGATCAATCTGATAAATATTTCCTGATGGACTTTTTGACAGGCTGTGTCTGTCAACTTAGCAGCCTAGGCCTAGCTCCACTGAGACCAAAGGTGTAACTAAGCACCTATTGTTTGCCTGAGCATGAAGTCGTTTTCTTAGGTCTGGTTCACCACTCTCTGTTGTGGGATGCTTTCGGTCTGGTAGTAGTGGAACAAGTACCGTGGTCATTTCTGCCAGAGCTGCATTTAAAGCTAAATCCCACTCTTCCCTCTTCCCATTCTCTGGATGATTAAGAGGCCTGACATAATATAAAAAGGCCACCTCTCAGGCTTATGAGGGAGCCAACTATTTACAGTCTGTCCTGGAAGACAATTAACTTGCCTGGTGCCATATAATTTCCATCTAGACTGCAGACTGTGTTTGTTGTTGAGGGTGAGGATGGAGCATGGCCAGAGGGACAATATGGAGTATTTATTTATATAATTATGCTATGAAGAAAAGAGCGATCAAGGACAGTTCTTGGCTTAAAAGATGTAACAGCAGCTGGAGCCTGACCACACTACTGAAATGGGGCAGATTCTGCAGCAACTGAAATCCCACCTTTCATTGATGCAGTTACATTTTCCTGGTGTGCAACACCTGCGAGTAGGCTGTAGACATACACAACCCTTGAGCAGAGAATGGACACAATGCTACCCTTCAGGTTGGGAATGGGTGTTTTGAGTGAAGTCAAAAAAGTAGGCATTTCTATTCTTCTCTAACAGAGGCTGCATCATTAGGACAACATTACTTCTTACTGTCACAGGGTTGGCCCACTTCTGAATCTTACAATAGCACATACACCCAGTGCCCAATCCCCATATGCACTCTAGGACACTTACCTTCTTTCTCCTCTTTGCCTTTGCAGTGCTCTCTTGTTTTTCTTCAGGCTGACTTAGAAAACACTCTGTAGGCTGCACAGCACGTATTTTAAAAAATAAAAAAAAAAAGCAAGAAAAAAGGATTCAACATCAGATATCTGATCACCTGGGGGGGGAAAAAAGTCACTAAAGGGAGGTAAGAGGGGCAAAGGGGATACATAAAGTATAACGTTGGGTTAGTGAAAAACAAACAAAACTAAGCTTCCCCACCTGTAGAAGGGATCAAATTCTTACTGTTACATACATTTGGAACACATGAGTTTCGGAATTGAGTTCTCTGTTGCTGTAATCAAGAGGGGGATAAAACAGAAAATTGAAATATACAGGTTGTAGTCACAATTCCATAAAATGGTGAAAAGCAGGTTTTGATACATTAAAAAAATCAAGGTGAAAAAGTGAAGAAAACCTTTCAGAAACATTGTGTTTTTAATCTAAGTTATTGTGTGTGATTTTTTTCCCCCCTGAACTTTGCCAATAGCGCTCTAAAATAACTAAGGTCTAAGGTGAGTATCACCACTTAACTGGGCAAGAATAATTGGAAACAATCATGCTCTGCATTTCCTTTTACATTTGTAATGCAAAATTTACAAAAACATGTTTCAAATTTGTTCTGCCCCATTCTTGCTTTGTCTCCTCGTAGCAGACAGGGTCAAATACATACAAGAAAAATACATGGTGCATTTCAGAATAATCTACATCCAACATGTGTTGCTATTATTAACCTTCTTTTGTGCCTGAGTGAGCAGGCTGAATTGGTCCACTTGCACCATAAATCAGGGTTAGGATTTGTCCTTATCCACCTAAAGTTGTCCAAAACAGAGCAAAAGAGGCACAGGCTTTCCTTGTTTTGAGCACAGCAATTTGTTTTTCTTATGCTCTCTTAGGGACTTCTACTTCATGGAAATGCAAATTAATGTATATAGAGGGCTGTAGAGCTTAATATGTGTCTTGATGAACAGCAATGGGGAAATGGGTTGAGCCGCAGGAAAGAACTCCTTGATACTAGGATGCATTTGGCTGGAAAAAATTGCTCCTGTGAGAAACCGTGGAGAAGTGTCATCACACAGAGCATTAAAAGCTCAGGAACAGCAATTCCAGTGGTGGTCCCTGGGGAAAGCCTGGAAGAAAAGTATCAGTAGGAAAGGGAGCCCAGTCGAAAGCCAGAGAAAGTACTCTGTTCCCTCATGAGGACACCTTCAACAGGGCCAAGAGGGCGAAAGGAAAGCTAACAGAAGTTCAGAGTTTCCGAGCCCTCCTGAGCCCTCCTTGCACTCCCCCTCTCTTAACAGGAGGACACTTAATGACAACTGGTACTACATGACCCTACCCAGCACATTTGTGCCCTTCCAAGCCCACTCTCATATAATTATCAGCAACATTTTGTGGAGTTTAATTGTTTCTATGCTTACATTTCCCTTGTTCTCACCACTTCCCTGTCTGATTTAGCTAGAAAAACCAGGAAATCACAAAATGCTCAACAAAACCAACCGAACTATTCCCTTCTCCTGCTTTCTGTGCCATGACACAACCACAGCCACTGCACCTGCAAAGGCAGTAGAACTGTATAGACATGGCCCAGAAGCTGGTTGAAATTTGAAATGATACTTAGGAATTACCACAGAAGATTTGGCTGGGTACTGGCTACAGCCCGCAAAGCACTCTAGAACTATGGCTGGAATGTAATGCAGCTTGGATCAATACCCACCCACAAGAAGTTGTGACAGGGACCATATCTTGCCTCAACACCAGATCTGTCCCTCTCATTTTCTTATCTATAAACAGGTATTATTTTCACTAGAAATCAAGGGAAGGACTGTAAGTAGAAATTCAGTTCAGCTAACAAAATTGTCCCAGTGTTAACATGAGCTTTTATTTTTGGTTTGTTTCTTTTTAAAAAATCTCTGTCCTGACTCTGATTCAAGTCCTTTTAAAACACAACCATACATTTCTTCATTTCTGTCCCTGCCACTCTCATTCCTAGACACTGAGTGTGAAACAGACCTACTCTCTGCCTTCAGTTCCTCCTCTACCCTTACGCATCCCAGCTGCCCACAGATACTCAAAGACTACTTGTTGTGTGTTTTAATCATGAATTCCATGTTCAAGACTGTATTTTATACAGTGGACAAGCCTTTGGATTGATGTAGTCAAGGGATACCACCAAGCAATAGAAAGGCCAGAAAGAGGCAAACCTGAACCTCTTTCCTCCAGTAGAATATCAGGTTCCCTATCCTAGGAAGTGCTACTGGCTCTTTCAGCATACTGAAAAAATGCCACTCATCAATTTTGGGCCCATATCTCCTTTCATTTACACTGTGAACTGTTTTATATAAATCTGCAAAACATTTCCAATTTGTATCTGCATGAGAAGAGAATAAAGCTGTGCCATAGAGATGAAAAATTTTCTCTAAGAGAAACAAAATTTTCTCACTGATAACCCTCATTCAGATGTTTCAAAGTATCTCCAAATACTTTGTTTTTGAAGGCAGTATGTAACCCTTTCTTTAAACAGCAACAGAAGTACACAGCGGGCTTATAGTCAAAGCCTTGCTTACTCAGAGAAACATGTTAAGATTATCATCACTCAAAACTATCTCCTTTACAAAAGCATATAAATATGTAGGCATAGTATACTATTAGCCCAGCAATAATGTGCCCACTTTATCCAGACATTAAAAATAATACCATAACAAAAAGAGAAACTTTATGGTGGTGAATGGCCATAAACTTACACCTCTGATGCTCTGCAGTCTAAAATATTTAGATATCTGATCTTGACTGAACTTCTGACCCTTATCTGAATGTTAGTTGCCTACCTATGCATGCAATAGCTCTTTGCATGCCACCGTTAAGAAAAGGTCATTTGCATGCTTTTCTTATGCAAGACATAAAGCAGACAACCTACTGTTTTTTGACATGGCTCCCTTGTGCACTGTGTTTTTATGCTATTTTTACATGGAAGTTCTTAAAATGCAGAAAACAGGAAATTTATACAGAGACCATTGATTTATGAACTAAAATATCATAAATTCCTTATTTATTAATCATAGCCAGAACATAAAACATTTCCTGTATTACACTTCTAACAAATTTTTTTATTCTTTACATGTTGCCAAGTTCCTGGAAATTCAAATGTAGAGTGAAAACACCCTTGCATGTGTGTGTGAAAGTTTACATTCTAGGTCAGACACATACTTTGACTTCTGGAGTTTGGGACAAAGTAAACACATCAATGTGCCACTCAGATTGGAGGCAAATTACTCATTTCATTGTAAGCCTGAGGACAGCCTGCAGACTAGAAACAAATTCTATTTGGTTGTCTCCTGACTGGCTTTAAAGTGCCAAGTCCCCTTCCAGCCTGTGAATAAGGCAGGGATGAGCAAAATGGGTTGTTATATGCACCAGGACAAAAAACCACTAGCTTTCCATAAATCCATCTGATTTTGCAAGTATTTTGCTCTAAAAGATGTGCCATAATACACCCATGACGCTGATCTCCCATAAAGCATTGCCTCCTGGAGTTTTGTGGCTAAACATCAAATTATCCCGTTCCAAAATGTAGACTGATATTCTTTGTATAACAGGTGTTTATGCTACAGCTGAGCAGTCCCAGTCCACCTTGGCAGGATAACCTGTGCTTGGTATCCTTTCTATTATTCTCATAGAAAGAGCAAAACAACTCCTCTAAACAAACTGTCTCAACTTAGTTCCAAATGCTTAAGTGAAGATAACAATGATAAAAAGTGGCTCCATGGGCACATAAAAAGGCAACACGGCTTTCTCCTGTATTGCTTGGTTCTCTCTTTCCTAATCAAAACATGGAACAAGTTCAGATATTTAGCTTGCTTCACCTTTGGTCTCCTTGGAAAGACACCCAAAAGCATAGTAATTGCTATTGTGTTGTTTATGTTTCTCTGTTACAAAAAAAAGAACATCCCTGCAAATGGTTTTCACTTGGGCAGCTGCCTAGACATCACACATTGAATTTACTATTGACTTAGGGGTCAAAATTAATATCCATAACCTCAAGGAGAGATAGCTTCCAGTGTTATTTCAGCTCTTTGACATTCAGTCAACTCTCCTTAACAGTATCGGGAAAGCAGAAGAAATTTACTTTCAAACAAGAGACTTCTTCAAATCAGCTGATGTCTAGATGACTCTTTTTTGCTCGAGTTGGGGTGATGATGTCTGTCAAAGACTTTGCTGCCTTTTCCTTGGCATACTCCATGTAGTGCTGACAACACAGTTCCCACTGTTTTTAAAGGAAGTTTTTAGTAGCGCAAGGCTCTGAAAACATCACTCAGTGTAGAAATAATTCTTCACTTGGACCTTGCACTGGGAACATGCTTGGGTAGAGACACTGTACAACATTTAAACATCGCTTTCAAGATGTTGTGTGTGCAGGGAAAGGGAAAAAATGAAAGGGGAAGGACACTCAGTAGCACAATCCAGGCTTTTCTCACTACACAGTCACTTTGAAGGAAACAGGCCTGGCAATCTCAACACAAAAATCTCTCACTCGAAACAAGACCAAAGTTATTGAAATGTACTGGAACATGTTTACTTTCAAATAAGGCAAAATAATTTAATAAACAATCTTATTACATTAACAGATCAGACAAAAAGCAAAGAAAAGTATCCCTTTACTGAATGAGAGGGGATCATGCTGCCCTACACATTACCTTCTATGGTCTACACAGTTGCTAAATTTACAAACCTGCTTTCTTTTCTTTGTCACAGCGGGTTTAGAATCCAAATCTTGATGTGAGGCTGTCCTGTTATCACTTGCTTTCTCAATAGCTTCATCATCTGAAGGACCTAATGAGAAAAAAAAGAAGGAGTTTTGTTACTGTTTTTCAAATCCACCTCCTATCTTTGCATTCAAAAATAGGGAGAAAATCTTCAGCTGAAAGCTTGTCACAATACGATGATCTCAAGACTGGCCATAAGTACAACTGTAATAGAATTTTTTATCATTTTAGAACTCTGGCATTTGAAATTTAATCTAAGAAAAGTCCCAGGTTTCCTCTCCTCTTCACAGTATTACATCTGGCAAGCAATATATTTCTTTCTTTCTGGAATGCTGCACAGTTGGTGCCAGCTGCAGCATCAGAGGTAGAAATATCTAATCTTTCTGAAACCTCCCTTGAATTAAGCTAAGCAGTGAACAATGAAAGAAAATGTTTTTGATAAACTACATGTCACATTGCATGACATCTCTCTGCAGTATTTCAAAACTAGGAAAATATAATCTGGGATCCGTAGCACTGCACTCACCACATATAATTACAAACCTATCTCATTAGACCCCAAAACAAGCAATAGCACTGGTCCTGAAAACTAATGGCACTACAGTTCATAGGATCACTGTAAAAATACATCTTTCTTGCTACGTTTGCTGATGTTTTTTTCAGAGTAAGTCATCTCCTCCTACTAAAAAACCCTTGCAGATGACAGAATTAAAAAATAAATCAAACCAAACACACACAAAAATGCACACACAAAAAACCTCCCAGCCTCCACCTAAAAGTCCCAAATGCCTTAGTGACACCAATTATCTACAAGAGGAGAAATTGCAAGATTGCTAAATGTCGTATTATATAAAAATATATGCAAACATTTTCTGCAAGTACATTTTAATTGTGTGCCTCTTACTTCAGTAACAATTAGGCAAAGGCACCATTGCCAAAGTTTAAGCAGGATGTCCACAAGACTAAAAAAGGCTTATGTTTTGAAAGAAAACCATTTAAATTAAGATAAGATGTTTTTACTCGTTCTCTTCTTCATCTCTTATCTACAGTGAGACTTTTGGGGGAAAAGAAATATCCACAACAGTTCCCTCTATGTATTCAAACACAGAAGCTTCTTCTGGGTCTGAAGTACTTCCCTGATCATTGCCAGAAGCATTATCATCTATTGAACTGAATAATTAGAACTGAATAATTCAATTTCTGTGTCTGGGATATTTCCGCCCAACAGGTACTAAGTCATTATTGCAACCTCCTGTATTCTGAAGCTGTAAATTGACAGCTTAAAGATTAAGTTATATCTTTTGAATGAAGAGGAACAGTATGATTTCTTAAGTGTCACCCCAAGTATGGATGATGTAACTACATCCATACAATCACTAGCTGTGAGCAGAATAAACTGATGGCCAGAGAACACGAGAGAGAAAAAGGCAACTATGGCTGGTATTTACTAATTCCATGTTGAAATAGGTACTTATTGAAAAAGACAGAAGTGAAAGGATATGTGAAAGATATGTCAAAGGATTTAAGTAAAAGGTAAGTAAAAGGATATGAAGGGAAAAAAGAAATCTTTGTTCATCCACAAATACAACATCATATATTATAAGGCAATGGCTTTGAAAATCCTAATGTGACAGAACAAATAACAAAATAGGTACATATATACGCTTAGAAAGATACCATCTTGTAACTTCCATGCTTTTTCCCACTTTGAAAAGATTGTGTAACAGTCAGCATCCTCAACTTGGGTCAGGATAGTTGTTAAGAGTTGAAAAAAGTTTTGGAAGCTGAAGGCTACCAAATGAAGAAAATCAGTGAATGTTACAAAGTTGGATGTTGTTTGCCATGAAACTCAACTTCATATAGATTAGATTCTTGGGAACCTGCAAGAGCTTTAGAAACTGAGCAGCGACTGAAAAGAAAATTTGTCTTTTGTCCAGTACAACTAAGAGACTCCTAAGTGAAGGATAAATATATTAATGAATTTCATTCAGGCCAAAACGAAGGCCATAGTAGAAATGGCAACACTTGGTTTGCATCTCAACGCAGGATGGAGAGATATCCTTAAACGGAAACACACCAAGAAAAGCACTGCTTTCTAGATCTAGAGCAAACGCAGAAATGGGTGCACCAAGTGGACGTTGCAGCTCAGGTGGCCTATTTGCTTCCTTCTCTTCACAGGCACAGCCTTCAAATCAGCACCTGAATGTGCTGATCCCATGGCAGGTGAGCGGCTGGTGGCAGGGGAAGAGTAGAGATGTCACCCATGGCAGCCCATGACCATAGGCTGGTTGTAATATTAACCTGCCCCTTAAGCTAGTGCTAAGTCAACCTCAGAGGACACCAGGTGGCCGTCGATTCTGGGATTTCTTCTCAAAGAACATGAGCAAGGGAGGTGACATGTCTAAATCTCAGGCTTACTTGTACACTAGGAAACATATGTCACTGATCTCCATGAGTTGCCCTCAGGAGCTATCTTCCCTCTCTTCTTAGGAACAAAATGAGTTCGATCGACTCTTCTGAGCTGCCATTTGGATCATTAGCAAGAAGAATGAGCAGCCATCCACAATATGACTGCTACTTTCACTAGAACATCACTGTTACTGTCCCAAGAGTGTCGATCAGATGTTGGCTAAAGGTGAAAAAAGCATTCTGAAAAAGTTTATCGGACACCAAAAGTAGAAAGGAAAAAGTGCTAAAAAATCACATTATTCAGCATACTCCTGAATGTTTAAAAGGTTTCTTGGTTTGCAATGGTCTTGCATTACCATTGGCTTGTTTCCCTCCATAAGACCCTTCCTCTGGCAAATTTCTTGTGCTGCATTTTGATGGAGCTGCTTCTGTGTTTGAGAACCCATCACTGACTTTTGTCAGTTCTGTCCCGACTTCAGAGGTACTGGAGGACTGACAGCTTTTACACACACCAGCTCCACATCCCCAGGGTCCTGATGTATAAATGAACTACATGAAACAAGTCAGAACTAACCGCCTCTGTCCCTCTTGTTCACAGTGACTGAGCCCCAAATACCCCTTCCAGAGTGTATCTGTGCATGTCTCGCTGAATTGAATTGCTGAGCCAGCTCTTTATCAGCATATTTCTTTCACATTGGAAATAAATGAGAATTACATGAAATAGATTCATGGGGAGCTGCCTGTGATCTTTAAGCATTCCTTCTTAAATCCCACTTGGCATGCTCTGAAAGGCAAAGAGGAGCCATCTAAGTTTTAAATAACCTCTTCTCTTTCTCATAATGAAAAGACACATGGCTAGCAATAGCAACCTAAAACTAGACAAATGGTTTCCATGATCTGAAATAGCCTGACAAACAATGTACCACCTGTTCACTGCCCATCTGAGTTTTGGACTGCCCTTCGTGATGCAACGTCCTCCGCTTTCAGCAAGAAGTGAGAGAACAAATATCCAGCCCCCGTCTCAACAAACATCTGTGAAAACAGTTCAAACTTGAGCATTGCTTTGCAGCACCTGAGTATTTTTATTTGATACAACAGGAGAACTTTTCATCTGTTCCAAAACCTGACACTCACGTCCCCGTTGAGACAGCAGCTAGTTTCGAGCTGTCATTGTTTGTGACACCATGTCAGTTCCTGTGATGACAGGAGCGTCGTTTCGTTGTGGGCATCGAAGTACCACAGGCCAGACTCTGCCAACCATACTCACATTAAACAGTGTACCTTCCTCTGCAAATAGTTACCTTGATGTCAGCAGGGTTATTCGCAGACTAAATCCTAACTTGATGCCAATAAACACAGCAGCACCCAGCTCGCAAATCCCAAACACATCTGCACCAGAGCAGCGAGCTTGCCTTGCTTTGAGGCGTCAAGCCGCCAGAACAGGAGAGCGCACAAATCCTTCCTTAATACTAAACGGGAGCAAATGCAGAACCTGATTGATTAATACAAGGTTGACTTTCATCTCCCTTGTGGTGCCAAGGAGCCGTCAGGCAGGCGCTGAGGGAATACGCTGCTGAAGGGGTGATGTTGTTCAGCGCAGCATTCCTCTGCGTCGGCTTTCCTGGGAGGTACGGGCCTTATGCAACCACAAGGTCGTCAAAGACTTCTGAGCAGTCACGTAATGCTCTCAATATAGATAAATAAATGTGCCTTCCACAGCTCTTCTTTGCGTTTGGTATTACATCAGCGGCACGGCACATTCTAACAGGCTTCCCAGTCATTAGGTGTTTATAGTTGATTTTGTTTTGAATCATGCTGAAATGGAAATAGTTACTTAACACATACATATATATAAATTAGATTTTCTCATTTATGGTATTGATCACTACTTAAAATCATTCACTGCAATGGCTTCTAACTTATTTAAAATTTAATATCACAGAATCACAGAATCTTCTACGTTGGAAGGGACCTTAAAGATCATCTTGTCCAACCGTCAACCTAACTGACAAAAATAGACACCCACACAACAAAAAATGAGGATCACCTAACAAAAAATGAGGATCACATATATATATATTGTGTATATATATTGATATATACATGCATATTGATTTACTTAGAAGTGTATTAAGTATATACACATACACACCTATATTAATACATACACGTCTGCATGTTTATGTACATGCACATAAATAAACAAGCACACGGGTATTTAGATAATTGATCAGGCTCCCTTTAGTCATTCACCTTTACTTTATTAACTACTATAGTCACAAAGAATGCACATTTATCTGGTTATTTATACTAGTATTTTTAAAGGCAGAAAAGACCTTAATGATATAGAAGGTAATGACACATGCTTTGATGTAAATGCAATCTTGATCATACGAAATAGCTAGTACATATAAATTTGTGTTTGCTAGGCTGATTCACTGTTACTGTGATTTCTGACCTTCACATGCCACTTATACTCTGAAGTACTTAATAAAGGAGTTATAGTGACCACAACATAAATACTTAATTCTTTTAAGGACTAAGGCTGACTGAAAAAGTGAAACTCTTCTAGGGCGCATTCGAAGGTGTGCTGCCAAGTTGCAACTGAAAGGGAACAGAAAATAATCTTAAAATTCTTTGGAAAATGTGACTTGTGACGCTAGCCAGCCTACAAATAAAATGAAGATAAAGGAAGCTCAAAGAAATGATGGCAGCTATCAAAAGTTCCTCACAGGAAGCGAGAAGGAAGAGAACAGAAAGATTTTTTGAGAAAGAAAGGAGGTATGGTGCCTACAACTCTTCATAATACTGAAATAATGAGCATGTAATTAAAAACAAAGCTCAGAATAGAAAAATATTCTTTTGCGTTCATACCCAATGATAAGTGAGGGAATAATTTCCATTAGGTTTTTGTTTTTATCTGGAAACTACATGAGATCAGACATCTATTTTGTATCCAGAAGAGCCCCACTGACACAGGCCAGTAGAGGGCAAGTTCATTTCTTACCATTAATCTAATCTCTGTGATGGAATTTGGAGGGAATCTGCTGTACGTGTCCATGGAGGGAGATTCCCTCAACTTTTATTTTATGTATCTGTCATTGCCCACAGTCAGAGGTGTAGTCCTGGTTGGAAGAGTCCCTGGGTCTGAACAGAAATCCCTGCTTTCTCCCTTATGCTCCCATCAGGGCTGCATATCAGTACTAAACTAGAATTACTTACATGAAATAAAAGTTTGTATGTAATGCATTATTGCCAATTTCATTGCTCCCCTCCTGCATTTGTCCCCCTCCTACCAACTTCCATCCTCCTCTGACTGTTCTAAAATTGCCTCATATCTGAAACCAGACTTTAAATACAGCCTGTGTTTTTTCATTTTTTAACAAAAAGCCCCATACATCATGGAAATAGATTTTATATTTGCTATGCTCTCTTTCTAGCATCAGTTATATTACAGGAAAGTATGTGCTTGTCATTACTCTGTAGGTGGGCATAGTTCAATTCATAGTTCAATTGGGCATGTTATGTCGGATTAAATTCAGGCTGCTTTGCAGGCTGTTTTTATTTGTTGGTTGATTAAACAGTACTGATCCGTGTTTGTTAATCTGGGGGGAAAATACTTCTCAGGGCTCCCAGCTTTAAATTCAGCAGATTGAAAAATATGTGATGCTGAGTAAAATGCCAAGTGTGTTGGGCGCATCCTTAGTTTTTTAATTGCCATTTAAGATTCCTTTTCTTTGGGAGGAAGGGAAGAGAGGGGTGGAAAGAAGGTCAAGAAAAAGAACAAAATTGGAGCCTGAGACTTCCTTATTATTATTATTATAATATAGTTTTGCCATTATAAACTGGCCTAAATCTTCAATGAATCAGATTAACTAATCCTAATGTCAATGCACTACTTTGAATTTTTCTCACTGCATGTCCCATCAGGTACACACAGGTGGAAGGTCAATTCATTTTCCGTAAATGTAATAGCTGTTATCAAAATTGGCTCCTAGATCCTTGTTCATCCTTGCTCAGTTAGTTGAGAGGCCTCCTCTTGCCACAGTTATGCTGACCAGAGTAACTAAGCTAAAAGTGGTGATGACAGTATTTTAGCATACCACTAAGGTATGCTCAAGGCAGCAGGACACGCGAAGCTCAGGCAGGTCCTGACATACTGGCCACCAGTACTCAAAGGAACAAATGAGGTCTTTTAAATCATAGAATCACCTAGGTTGGAAGGGACCTTTTAAGAACATCTAGTCCAATCAATGAAAAAAAACAAACAAACAAAACCCAAAAAATAAAACAAAACCAACAAAAAACCCCACATAAACCCCACACCACAGCCAGAACACCACCAGCCCAACACTAATCCATATCCCTGAGCACCATGTCAACTCATCTCTTGAATACCTTCAGGGATGGTGCCTCAACCAGCTCCCTGGGCAGACCATTCCAATGCCTGACAACCCTTTCAGTAAAGACACATTCCCTAATATCTAACCTGAACATCCCCTGATGCAACTTAAAGCCATTACCCCTTGTTCTGTCATCTGTGACCTGGGAGAAGAGACCGACCCCCGCCNNCTCCCTTCAGGTAGTTGTAGAGAGCAATAAGGTCTCCCCCAATCTCCTCTTCCCCAGACTGAACAACCCCAGCTCCCTCAGCCTCTCCTCATAAGGCTTGTGCTCCAGACCCCTCACCAGTTTCGTTGCCCTTCTTTGGACCTGCTCCAGCACCTCAATGTCTTTCAGGCCTGGCTGGCGGGCCGATCAACTAAGAAATAAAGGATTAACATTTTAAATATTTTAAAGCATTCTGAACTCAATTACTTCCCTGACAAAAGGAAAGGGACAGAGAGACAAGGAGAGGCCATCAGAAGGGATGGAAAGGCACCATGTAGCAGTGGGAAAAGCAGGTATGGAAGCCAGTGGTGCCAGCAGCAATAGGCAAGCAGCAGTTCATGACCACCTCCTGGACAGATCCCAAATTACTCAGCTGTGTGTCACCAGCACTGCTAATCCCGAAAAGGGGATCTCTTTCATGTCTACCAGGACAACCCTCTCAAAATTGCCTCTCTGTAGGCAATGGATGGCTTTAATTTTCCCGTTGAAAAGCCTAATAACAGCTCAGATACCTTGGAGGCTGTGGTGTAAAACCAACTGGCCAAGCAAAAGCTCTTTTGGGGACCTGCAAGACAGCAACATGGAATGGCCAAAAATGCAAATTTTATTATTAATATAGTTCTCCAGACCAGTTGCTGGCTTTTTACCATGGCAATACTTTAGAAATTGATAGTAAATGAGATAGATAAAACATTACTTACAAAAGTAATCTGTCCTTGGGGAAGATCATCACATAAGCATTGCATCAAAAATAGCTGCAACAGTGTCAGTACCCTCTTCAGTTCTCTGACTAAATTAGAAAGGGTCCACTGGCTCCCCCGGAAAGATAATCATGGGCGCACTGTAATTTGCAGTGGCATGACTAAGAATTCCAGATGATGGATCACAAAAAAACCCAACAAAAAACACAGAAAAAAAACCCCACCAAAAAACAGCCCACAAGGATTTGCTGCACCATTTTAAACAATACAGTAAAACAAGATTTAGTGTTAGAAATCAGGAAGAGAACACATTTATTGACAGGAAATGAACAATGACTATTTAATAGCATCAAAAGACATAATATTACAGCTCAGTGGAAATCTTTGAAGGCAGAATGACAACATGGCCAAGCAAAGTGCCACTTCAAAAATTAATGAAGATTTCCCTCCCCGTCTTTTTTTTTTTTTTTCATTTTGGTTTTTGCAACTGCAGCTTTAAAATACTGATGAAATTTTCATATACTTCTCACCAGGGTCATGAATCAAATGAAGGGACTTAACTCATAAGACCTTAAAATACTTGGGTATTTTGACCGTTTGAACTAAAGAGGGAAAACTGTGAGGGAGCTGCTATCTGTTATTGCTCGTAGGAGGTAAGAAGCTGCATGTGAAGCTCTTGGAGGTGACTACCAGTTAGTTACTGTCCCTTTGCTGACTCTCCCTGTCAGAGAACAGAGCAGCCTCCCTAAATGGGCTGAGATAATTGCCATGGTGATTACATGTGGTGCCGGTGCTCCATCCTCCCAAACCAGCCACAGTCCCTCAAGGTCTGGGCGCTGTTTTCCCTTCCCATCTCTATGAGCTAAGGACTCTTTTTCCTATTCCATCACAACTGTACGTTTTCATATCTGTGAGGATGCCTTGAACTGCAGACTTTACCTGCCAAGATACTTTAAAAAAGGTATTTTAAAATGTACTAGTGAGGCATACCTGAAGGGCATACAATATGCAACTGTGCAGAAACAGACACAGGCCAACCAAAGAATCGAAAGGGCTTCAATCATGTCCCATTAAGCGACATCCAGGCAGCATAAGCTCCTTCCTACCCTATCCAGCCTAAGCCTATGCTGAGCCATACTTCCTTGCAAACAGTCTGTAGGACTTGCATGTAATAGTTTCTAAGTACTGTCAATAGCTTGTGCTACAAAGATAACATTCTTAAAAAGTGTAAAGCCCTTCCCTGGGCAGTTCAGAAGGCACGTGTGCCACAAACTATTGTCTTTCCCAATACATCTGGTGAAAGGATATTCAGTTTGTATTCCTCTTTCTTACACCGAATGGCAATTTAAATTAAACTCATGGTCCATTCAAGCAAAATAGAACAGGTCTTAATGGAATAATATCAAATTAATTTTCAATGTGCTGTGATACGATAGAAAAGTTTTAGCACACAGACCTAACTATCTGCCATGCAAAGGATGTCCCACAGACCATTCTAACAACTACCTCTCCTTGCTTCCTTATTTTTAACCTGTTCTCTCTAATATTCAATATGGGTACTTGTCTTGTTTTTGACAGGGTTTTGACTTGCTGACCCTGGGTGAACCAAAAAACAAAACAAAGGGCATATCAGAGAATAAGACCAGAGGAAATCCTCTGTTATACACATGTAAGCATAGAAGAATACAATTTACATGATCAACATTAGGCCTAGCTTTTAGTACAGCTACAACCCAGGCCTATCCATAAATTGACAGAAACATGTTAGAAAAATGACAGAAAGTGACGGACCAGATGTAAAAGTAATAGGCCACCCTCCGTCAAATACAAATAACTTTTTCTCTTATAAAACAAGAGTTGAATTTGACATCTTATCACTGCCTCACACAAGGAATAACGCTATCACCAAGGTAAGAAGGAAGAACTCAATATTCACTTACTCACTGTAGATTTAAAACCCATGGTACACAAATGGCAAACACAAGGATTTGACATGTTAAGAATTGAAAGGCCCTTCTATTGTTTGCCATACGACTTAATCTCTTCATGACAGGCTGGCCAAACAACAGCAACCAGAACCTGAAGATAGAATAATACACCAGCACGGAGTGCAAATCAGTTCTGTTGTCTGGTCTAGTACCCTTTGCCAATGACACCACGAGTCAAGGCTCAGATGACATCCACAAATCGCTGGTCTCCTTATTACTCTTTATTTTGTTCTCTCAAAGACTATCCTTTATGCTGAAACCTCCGACAATCTCCTTAAATCTCCAAATTCAGTTTAAAAGTGTATTCCTAGAGACTTTTAATTGTAAGTACCACCAGTTTTGGCTGCTTACAAGTCTACTGAATGATGAATACAAAACCGAATACTTAGCTTTTTAAAAAGGGCTTCTTTTTAGACAAATGTCAGGCATTATATACCCTAAAGTCACTTTAGAAACCACTCAAAAGGATGTCAGCAATACTTTGCAACAGTTTATGATAGTAAAAGGACACTCTATCCAACTCCGACAAGTAGGGGAATGGTGCAAGCCAGAGTGCAGTAGCCCAAGCAGGAAACTGGCCGAGACATTATGGTTCATAGATCTCATCTTATAAAAAACTCCATGGGAGCACTACAAGTGCCTAGGAATTTGGGGTTAATCGAAAGAAAAATCACTTCACAAATACTGGTTACAGAATGCACGACTGTATGACACGGAAACCTACAAGGCTGGCTTGAAATACCTATCAATCCATAGAGGTGTCTTAGAGAGGAAATAGTCCAGGGTATGGAAATCCAAGTCATTCCAGAGGAAATGCCATCATGGTAGGCTGGGAATTCAAAGAGGAAAAACTGTCTATAAAGAAGCAGAAAGATCATCCAGCATCAAAAGGAAAATACAAGATATGAGCCCAGGAAAAGCTAGACACAAACTAGGGCCTAGTTCCCTTCTACATTTCCCACTTGGTGGTGTGGAACCTCATGCAAAAGCCAACCTCAAGAAAACTTGAGTGTATACAGTTGTCAAACGAAATACCGTTCCATCCATCCCAAAGAACTAATACAATCACTCTTAAAGCCCGTTCCCCTCCTGTCAGGAAGTTCGCATTATGAGGCTGGTCAAGCAACATTTACAGCCCTCTACACACAAACAGAACTGTTCTATAAAAGCCTCCTCAAAAATTAGCATTCCCTCCTCAAAGCCACTCAAGTACATTATTTATATAAACAAGAAATCACCCCTTCTCCAAAACCTTCATGTAGGAGAAGTGCATGTCACAGCTCCTGGCAAATTCTGACTGTTCCCATACTTTAGAATCCACCAAGCACTGTGATTCCTTCTTTTTCTAAGAACTTCCAATCTAGCATGCACGAAAACTGCTCCAGCTGTTTGCTGGGGAGTGTGAATAGTATCAACTCATGCTGTAAACGTTCCCTCCCTTATCCTCATCTCCCTCACACTCTGGATGAGAGGATCTGTAGCGATTTCAATATCCCAGCACCAGAAGAGGGGCAGAAGCAGCAGCGGCACTGCAGAGCTGGAATTGGTTGTGTTGGTCTGGATCACATCAGGGTACCACCCCGGAGCAAAGAAAACAAGATGCTATCAGTGTTTAATGATGTTGGTATCACGTATATTTAGAATTTCACCACTTACACAGTGCTAGTATATCACTCAGCATTTGTCTATCTGGAGGTAGACTCATTCCTTTTTCGGGTCCTCTCTCCAAAGATAAACACCAGCATCCTCCATTTGTTATAATATTGACTCCTAACAGACATTTACTCTTGTTAATGGGGAAGAAATAGGTAAATCGTGAGGAAAAAGGAACTTGGATAAATCCATAAAGCTACTTAATGGGTGGGCTCTAGCCTAGGTCTGGCTATGAGCAAGTTTTGCCCAGGAATGCAGCATGGGCCCAGATGTGATGTCTCCCTTAATACTGCAGGAAATTCACATTTTCTACTGTTCTCTCACTATCTTGGGAAGTGGTGCACAGCTGTAGTTCTTGCTGTGAAGATAACGCACAGGGTCTGGCTGACCCTGTGGATTTCAAGCCGATAGATCATGATAAAATTACACAGTGAAACTTCTTAAAAATAGTAGTCTTCAATTAAAAAGAAATATATAGCGCACTTCACAGAAACTTAACAGCCCAAATTATTGTCCATAGATACACATTGCTACTTTCCTGACCACTGATATCATTCACTCCTTTTTGGCTCATCTGTAGTATGAGGTTATCACAGTCCTGATGTTTTCTCAGTCTTTCTACGAATATTGAAAATGAAATTTGCATGCATGCATACAGTGTAGCATACACTGAGATATGTCACTACCAATAAATATAACCCACTGAAGAACAGAACTGCAAACAAGCTTATATCCCAACTCTCCTACATGCCTGAACACAGAACGTGAGAGCAGACATTTTGAGTTGTTCAGATTTCTTCAGCCTTTTTTTTTTTTTATTCAGAAGTCTTCATATGACATAGCAGTATCAGATCCCTGTTTGACAGAGTATCAGATTGACTCATATCAAGTTCATCTCTTCTTCAGGTTAAGAACAAAATACCCTGACATGTAGCCACATAGACTTAGAGTCGCAAATTCCCTGGATTATAAAACATCTGTTGAAAAGCAGTTGCCTATCTAAGGCCCAGGGGTTATATTTCTATGCCTCTTACTCTCTTTCCTCCTCCTCTGCATATATGACACATTTCTCTGCAATTTGGTCTCTGATCTTGCAGGTTGTGCTGCCCTTTCAAGCTACCCTAGCATCTCAAATTTACACAATGCTAGAATCTACATTTGTGGATTTAACTCACTTTTCCAAAAAGTCATACTATAGTTAAGTGAAAGGAAGGATAATTTCTTATAGACAGAAGCTTTTAGTGAAATACTACACACTGCTGCGTTACGGTTTTTGAGAGGAGGAAAATCGCCAGGCTTTTCATCTATGTCAGTGCTCTCCTTATAACACTAACATTCACAATGCAATCTTTCAACTGTACAGGTCTTTTGTGAATTGGCACGCGACTCATTTGTCTAAATGATCAAATAAAACATATTATGACTCGATCAGTCGCAACTGCCATAAAAATAGAGCTCATACCTACGTTCATTTGCTTCAAGCAGATGGTTGATTGCTTTTCTGTCCTTTTACGTTGTGGTCCTGTTCTCTTAGATCCTCTCCTTGTAGAGAGTGACATGCTGGGAGGTCAGATTTCTGACAAGGTCATCTGCCTTCAGAGCATGAAGAGAACTGCATGGAAAGTGGGTTGGGCTATATTTAGAGTTTGGTCCAACTCCGTGCCAAGGTCCCCCCACTGTCTCTCTCTTGCAGCACTGTCTCAGGTCTATTCTTGCAGATTCTCAGCCCACACACAGAAAACACGAGGAGAGGAAAGTCTCTCTGAGCTACTACTGGATCAAGATTTCTGCAATTTGCTGCAAACAAGCGGATCAGGAGCTCAGACGAGGACTCCTTAAATCCTTCACTCTTCTAGAATTTATTTTTCTTTATTCAAGTGGATTTTCCCTTTTCAAGTGAATAAGGAGAGGAAACTGCCTGGGATACAGCAAAAAATAGTCTCCTGAGCTAAGGTAAGCTTGCTTCATTTTTGTGCTGTCATCACAATTAGAGAGCAATTGATGATGACTTGGATGCTTTTTCCTGTGAGGCCAGATCTGCATGTCAGCATTAAGGGGGTTTTGGATAATGAAATTTTCGATTTCAAAACATCAATTTTCATTTCCACTGTCTAAAGGAAATGGGAAAATAAAACGGTATCAGCATGTGCAATAGAATATATATTGTCTGATTTTACCTGTTTAAATTAATGTAAAAAGCACACAGCTACACCAATAGACTGTATCGTTCTGAAAGTAAGAAAAAACAGATGTGTGACTATGAACATAATGACTACATATATAGATGTGCATTTAGATGTGCTGAGTGATGTTTTATCCATGTTATTTTGTCTGATATCAGGAAGTATGGCTTCAGGGTTGTAATTTAGGCTTGCTGCAAATAGCATGGATATAAAAAAAAAAAATTAATAGATGAACACATGTTCAAATCCCTTTACAGTTCCAAAGAAGTTGCTCAGCTTCAGCCAAAGTACAGGCAGAATTAAAGTTCATATTGAGTTTGGTCTCCTTTCCTCTGAACGCTTTACACTGGTCCTGCAGTGCTTCTCCTTTTAAAACCACATATAGCTGAAGAGTCTTCCTCAGCACCTAGTTTAAAGTAGATTCTTAAGGGGAAAAAAACCTGGACAGAAGGCAGCATGGCATGCCTGTCTGTAAGGAGATCCTAACACACTTCAGGTCACATGGACATCGTGATACTGTGGTGTGGACTCCAACACGAGGAGACTGTTATCATGTAAAGACACTCTGGAGCCATGGATTTAGCACTGGATCTAGCACACACACACACACACACACACAGCCTCCATGCAATGCTAACAACCTGAAGAAATAGGTTAGAAAGGTCCACTTGACCCAAAGGTCCAAACAGCAATGCAACTGCACCAAAAAGTTCTTTGTAACAGAAAAATCATGTAAAAGTTTCAGTATAAACATCTGAAGAAAGGCAGATGGATTCGAAATGAATAGTAAGCAATTCCCTGGGAGTTCATCTAAGCCATAACAACTGCATGAATTCCTGCATTCAGTTCAGGTCATCTTTTCTTAACATGGTTAGGCTGGTTAAACAATGCCATACATGAGGCTGAAAAAGTAAAAGATTCTAAGTTGGCAAAAGTCTTATCTGCTGAAGATACTTCTCATTTTGGTTACTCTCAACTCTGTATAGGACCATTCAATTTTCCTTTCCTTCTGACTTTTGTTTGTTAATTTATACATAGTCGTAAGTATTAAGCTTATTTGGAGGATATAATAAACACCATCCATTCACAGAAAATACCTTTCTAGCAGTCCTAAGACTCTTCAACAAACATTAATTAAGACAACGTGCCATGAAGCCAACTTGGGCTGTGATACATGACAATTCAGATTCATCCAGAGGGTTTCTATTGCAAGAACTCAAAGAAGGGGCTGTTGTGGGAGGGTTACTTAAGTACTGCAAATGCGTTCATCAAGTTCATCAGCAAGTACAAGGCTTCACAGTATAAAGGAATTAGTGTAGCCTAAGACTGGCAAAAGCTTTTTATAACCAGTTGTTATACACTGATAGAAAAGAGGATAAACAAATAGATCTTTATAGATTTTAAAGTGGTCAGGTTATGCCTAAATTTACTGCTTAATGAATCAACCTAGATTTTGTGACACTGTGTCACCAATAATCCACTCATGTGCGGGAAACTATTATTTCCCTATCAACGTTAAAGACCTTGGGGATGGGTGGGAGGTGGCTTAAAAGACCTTGGGGGTGCGACTGTAGCTTACCAACACAGCATTCACAAAGTGTCTCACGGCAGAGGGGGGGAGCACTGCTGCATCCCAGTGGTAGCCAGGATTGGCTTGTCTTGAAGCCATCAAAGTCAAGTCATCACATCTTCCCCACAGGAGCTGAGCCTAAAAGGTCTCTGTCACCCAAACCAGTGGGAGATTTGTTGGCATGTGGATGACAGGACAACAGCAATGGAAAATGGTAGTACCACTGTGATGATAAATATAAGCACGGTTTTAGTGGAAGAAATTACAGAGAAGGAATGAACCAGCCTCATGTCTTCATGTAGAGAAACCTAAATCTGCTTCTAATCTCTTTATGTTTGTGGTTAATCATGCTTGGTAGGATTTTCCTCTTCCTATTCTCTCCCTGCCATTATACATTTCCAGCACCAGCATAAAGTGGGTTCATCCTGCTAAGGTGGGATCTTCAATGGGCCCATCCTAGTGGAGACCACCACAGAAGGGAAAAAAAAAAATTAAAAGGAGGAAAGGATCTTTATTTCCTCCCCTAATGAAGAAAAAAGACTGAAACATTTGGTTTCTGTTACGGGAGCTCACCTGGGGCTGAAACCCACTTTCCTTACTGGGGGTGGAAAGGCATGGCTATACGTGCTGACTGACCTCCTCCTAAGGTTGTGGATGAAGAGGAAGATGAGGCTTGGTTGATAATATATGCTCCCATCTGGCCAGGCAAAGCTCCAAGAGGACATTCACGGACTCCTGCCATTGGCACTGTCACTTTCAGCTGACAGGTGCCAGCAAGGCCAAAGCCAGCTGGCTAAATCCAAATAGTGCCAGGGGGATGAGTAAGTCCCACCAGCAGTCAGATCCCTACTACTGCTCACCATATTTATGTTCCTGCCTGGAGGCTTTCTCCAATCAATAACCGATGCTGGGATTTTCCTCCTTCCCTGCTATCCCTCAGACAATTCGAACTGATGGGAACAAGCTGGGGTTTTGAGGGGACTCAAAGTGTACCTCAACTCATCCTGACACAATTGCCTAGAGAGCCTGACCAAGATTATTGGGGTACAGTTCTCTGTGGCTACGCTTGCACATGCCTCTTTCAAAACCTTTCATGACTATTGTAATGAATATACTTTCCAGGAAGGAAGTGACAGAGGATGATATGCCAATACGTGCTGTATAGGAAAGAGAGATACTTGTGGGCACAGAAAAATCACAAAGCTATAGTTAAGCAAATAGTTAATCAAATAATTGCAGTCATTCTGCTAAAGAATGTTTTGCCCTGAGACTTACCAGTAACAGAGAAGGGGAAGGAAATCAAAGTCCATACTCACAACAAGCCATATAGCCCCAAGCTTTGTCTGACCTGCTTTCACAAATCTATCTCCCAAAAACAGGAGGAAAAAACCCAACAACAGAACTTTTCCATTGAGTCTCCTGCTGCATTTTTCTCCCTGTGCACCAGAGGTATAGTGATATCTGAAAACAGTCTGCTCTGAGGTGAGGAATAGCCTCATCAGTCTGCATTTTCTTTCAGTACGATACAGTGCTGGGACTAATGTAAAGATCTCCAACACTCCACATTAGAAAATATTAATTTTAACCATGAAAATTCACTCTTGTCTACCCAAAGCACAAAAAAGCTTCATGCTCACATCTAAGGAGAATAAGGCAAAGGAAAAAAAAATCCACTTGAAGATCTAGGCAATTTACAGACCTGCAGTACCACACTGCTTTGCAGCTGCAATTGCCAGCCCCAAACTGGTGAACACTGCAGGCAGACCACTGTCTGCTACACTTGGTGCCTTCCTTCTCACCCAGACACCTTTGTGGTCCCACTGAAAATGGTTTTATGGGTCTTCAGTGATTATTCAGGATTGGTACATAACCCAGGCTATGCACAGCCTGCACATAAGAAGAGGAACCTGGGGTCTTCTTCAGTGCAGGGGAAGGGGAGGCAGAAGGAATGGCCCCACCTGACCTCATACATTGATCACCAGTGCAACTGAGGACCTAGAGCAGATGCAGCCTGCTTTCCCCCGGTCACATCTGCATCTCTCTCTCGCAGCCACACAAATGTGCACACACGTGTACCCAGCTGCATACAGACAGACGACAAAGTTACAGGGGGTGGAGACCCACTCTCTATTCATTAAGAACAAAGCAGTATTTTGGGCTAAGATAAAGTAACTCCTTTGAAAAATGCACTTATTTTACATGGGCTTTCAGTTTGCCTAGAAGAAATGCAGAGCACCTGTAACAGCTTTGCCTAAAAATGATGATGAGACAAAAAGTAGTTTACATGGAATGCTCTAAAACAGCGTGAATGTATATATCCAGTGTGGTTATCTATACGTGAAAACATGCTTTCAAAAGTATTTAAAAATTGAGGACACACAGCTGGCCACCAGGATGGATTGTTTTCTTATTTTCAGAGAGCTGCTCCCGACTCCAAGTTTAGTGACAACAACTAGAGAAGTAAACTGAAAACAGAGTGCTGTTATGTGTAAAAACACGTTTCTTACCGCAGCAATGAAGGGACACAGCGTGGTCACTGAGGGACCTTTGCTCTCTCAGGGAAGCTCTGCAGGAGCTGGGAGTCTGGGAAAGCACCAGCACAGCAGTGACTATCAGAGGTGTAAGCACTGCTTTCTGCTGCTGTCTGACAACTGCCAAAGAAAAGGCTTCTATGCAAGGCTAGATGTATCAGTGCATTTCTCTGAAGTGAGTTAACTTTAACATAAATCCCAATGAAAATCCCACCTACACCACGTGGCACAGACATGCGGGGCAAATCAGTTAAAACTGAGATTAAGTAAAACTGTAACACAAATTTCTTACCTTCCATTATATAAACCTAAATTCTGACTATCACAGCAAATTCAGAGTGATCACTACTGGGGATAAAACACCAAAGGAAGTAATTCAACAACACAGAATTCTTTTGTCTCAAAGTGTCAGAGAGTGAAAGTGCATAGGCACAGCTGCAAAACTGTAAATTAGAATTTTACATCAAATGAAACTTGGATTAAACATAGTCCTGTTAAAAGAAATCCTTAGAGGTGAAGTTTTCCATTTGCCACTCATAACCAGCTTTTTAGTGTACCAACCTGTTCCTCAGGCATTCACTTAAAGAACTGTGTGTAATCTCAAGCACACAAATAACATTAAAAAATTAGAATTTACAACACATTTGTTTTTAATGTAGTGCTTGTGCAGTTCTGTTAATGACTAAAAAAGGTGCAGAAGAATGAAAGAGCAAAGGATGAACAGAATATAAAATAATCCTCAAAAGACTGACAAACGTTTCAGATACTCTCCCTAAAGAGACAATTTCAAAATCATGAGCAAGATATAGTGAAAACCAAGCATTTTTACATCAAGCCTTGCCTGTCTTTAAGAACACTCAATGAAAATGAGTGGCAGCCAGTCTTCCTGCTACTATGTTTTATTCTGCTAATAGAACAGTTAGAGGTGCCATCCAATACAACTTGATGCATACTATATGTTCACTCACACAATACCTGCCTGAGGCAAGGGAATCCCACTTGGGAAGGTGGGAAGGCAGTACAGGACGAGCTTGTCAATATACAAGAAAAAGGAAGGGTTGAGATGATGAATCAGGACTCATGTGCTCGAGCACGTGCTGTTGCTGTGCAGTTTGCCTAATGCAGACAAGGCAATGGGCTGCATGCTCCTCACTGTAAGTTCACCCACTGATCAGCACTGGCTCACTCAGAAGCCAAGACGGCTCCCCATTTCTCCACACAGATAAGCAGACACCGAGAGACTGAAACAGTAGGACCACGAAACTCTTTTGCAGCCAGAAACTCCAGAATCTTGAAGGGGGAAAACCAGAGCATTCGCTCTGTCTCACACCAACTTTCAACCGACCTCCAGCCATCTGAGGAGGACAACTTGTAGTCTAATTATAGATACACTGAGTCCTCCTAGAGATTGTCCCCTTAGGTAGGCAAAGAATCTCACAAATCTCTTTCAGAGCACAGATCGTCCTCCACTTTAGATCCTTCTTCTGCCAAATGTGCAAGGAAGGTTCCCCATCAAGTTTTCTCCTCACCAGTGAAATGAAAGGAAGAACTGCCAGATTTCATCAAGAAATGCAGGGTAAGGGGTGATCACTGGAAAAGGCATGGCTAGCTTCTTCTCTACTGTTCTTTCCCATAACAAGTCACTTAGAAAAAGCTGTTAACACTGAAGACATTTTTATTATTAAAAGTGCAAAGCTACAGCATGCACTGAGCAGTTTCATACTTTACAATTGTAGAGGATGTACTGCATATGAGTTGATACGCTGTGTTTTCTTTGCATTTTGTGTACAAACCCCCTACATGTGGTCAGAGGAGGGAATCTAACAGGATTTATTTGGGTGGAAGTCAGGTGCACGTATGTGCTTTGTTATATTAAAGAGCTTAAGATGAAAAACAAACTTGGAGTTCACTGTCAGAGAGACACAGGTCAGTGGGACCCCTTTTAATTTGGAGCTACAATTCTCCAGTCTCAGTATCGACAATCAGAGGCTTCTTTGTCATGGCTTTGCTATTCAGCAGCTTCTGGGAGAGTGTCCTGAGATGAGACAAGAGAATGATAAGGGTTAGCTCTGTCCAAGGAGTTTCACTACAGCATCCAGCTCAAGGACAGACCGATGACAGACTATGCAAAGCTGGGGTCAGAACACAAATGGTACGTAAGGGACAGAAGCAGTGCTTTACCTAGACCCTGAGACAGCCTCGTAAGGCAGATGTCCTCCAGTATCCCGTAGGAATTCACACGCTGTGAATTCTATATTTGAGACCCCGCTGGGAAACCCAGTATCCTCCTGTTTGATTTACTGCAGAATTGCTGATGAGGAAACCCCGCTGTAGCAGAACCCCACTCGCAGCACAACAGGGACGCCAGAGGCAGCACATCTGTGGAGGGGAGATCGGCGCCTTAGCCAAAGTTACAGAAAACAGTAAAATAATCCAAGTCTCACAATATGGAAAGCAGCATTGTCTCTTTTTCTCTTGCTGTTTGTCTTTGGCAACAAGAGGAACGGCCATATACAATTAATACTATCAAACAGAGCCTGGCATAGCAAGAAATAAAATAATCCTATATACTGTTGTAGTAACTTTATCCTTTTGTTTATTTTTTTAAACTGAACTAATTACTTAGCTCAGCAATGGTTGGGACTAGAAGGCTGCGCCGGGACTGTAATGAAGGTAACCCCTGGGGAACAATTTTGATTATAGTGGAGGTTTCAGCTAACTACATTTTAATTAATCGGTGTAGTACAGCACTCTGAATTCCCAGGAATCCCATTTCAACCTGCAGACTAACATGACTTGTTTTAGGGCATATGTTAACATTGTTCTAATAAATTCTTCAACAGTTCTTTTAAGTCTCAGAGGTAATCTAATTTATTTTTTATTTTTATTATGGAGGCTTTCAGTAGGCATTTCAACTATAAATCACTAAAATGATGTGGCTGTGGAATGCCAAAAATAGAATCAGAAACCAAATACCTCTTCAATACTTGTATTAATTAAAAGCACAGTGAATTTTCTAATTACAAAACTAAAGAAGTTGGGTTTTTTTTTCATATCAATAAAGCATTTTAATTTAAAATAGGTCTCTATTATAACAAAGACAAGCCTCAGTAGCATTCGGTTAATAAGCTCAGTATTGAGCCAGCACAGTAATATTAGACATGAGCTGCTGCAGGATAAACACAGTTGTCAATGACAAGAGAAAAGCAGGATGGTCAGGGCTCAATTTATGGTGCAGTGTCTACATTATCTGTATTAACCCAGGCTTACGTGAGCCACATTTAAGGACGGACAAAACATGTGTACTCTGAGAAATATGTGGCAAAAAAAGAAACATCCCAAAACATGCCAGTTTTGAGCCAATACATCATAAGACCCACCAGAGATTATGTAATTTGTATCTTTAAATTCACAAAGCATGTAGATTTTCCTTTGCATTCTTTTCTGCATCCCAAATTCACCAATGTTTTGCTACTGTATGGAAAAGAGAATGCTAAAATTGCCCAGGACTCTCCTGG
This sequence comes from Scolopax mira, assembly GCA_004320125.1. Taxonomy (NCBI): domain Eukaryota; kingdom Metazoa; phylum Chordata; class Aves; order Charadriiformes; family Scolopacidae; genus Scolopax; species Scolopax mira. Next base: position 239,836 of record BJBW01000218.1, read on the forward strand.
TTTCTACTGAGACGCTGCAGTTCCTAGCATCAGTTAAGTGCTGCAGTTCCCAGCATCAGTTAAGTGTGACCTGCAGATGTATATGTACTCTGCCCCTACCCAGCAGCAGTAGTAGATACCAAATCTTCCTCCAAGAGGGATGTAAAGCTCAGAAAAGAACTCAGACATTATGAAAGGACCAGGGGAAATATCTGAAGAAAGCCATCAAGCTAAACCCAAAAGAAGGGCAGAGCGCACCGCTGAAGCTAGTGGCAGCAGTAGCAGGAAAGTAGATGAGGACCACAGATGTGGAGCTCTACCTCCAAGCCAGTATACTTCTCTGTGTCCATCATGTCAAAAATGCTTCATTTTGTACAAAAACCAGCCCTCTCCCCTTCTCACTCAACAGGGTGAGAAACACTGCACCACCTGCTCCGTATGTTGGGCTGTTCCTCGGTCCCTGCGTTGGGGAACAGTGGAGGGGATGACTCCTACTGCCTCAATGCACCAACAGTCACATAGTTGTAGAAACATACTTGCTCTTAGTAGTACCTACCCCTACAAAGGGGTACCGAGCCCCTAATTACTACACCACTAGCAGAGATGTAGCCCACCTCTGCCAGCTGCCCACCATTTTGCTATTGAAATCTCTTGAGAAGTCACCATAATCATGGTGACTGACTTATGTCAGTTCCCTGACATAAGAAGAGGCTGGGGATAAGAAAGAGTAAGTTACTCCACATGGTCCCTTTACTCCAGTGTATAAAGCTGCCAAAACCCAAGCCAAAACAAAATACCAATTAGAAACTGGTCTATGTAGGATAAAAAAGGGCAGATCAATTCTAGAAGCAATGAAGAAATGTAATTTAAGAGAATGAAAATGGATTTCATTTGACAACAGGGAAGGTACAGACCTAAGCTCACGTCTCTGGCAAGGCATCTAGTCCAGCAATCACAACTTTCCTTTAGCTTCTACTAACCTCACAGTAGTACAGATATTCTGTTTTACCATTGTCATTACCACAAATATAACAGGAATAATTTGCTACACTAAACAGTCACAGAATTGGGTAATGGCAATGCATTCTTAGAAGCATGAAAAATTATTCCAGGTGGGAAACCAGTATTTCAGGACTGAAAACCTCAAACGGGAAAAAAGCATCAAATTATTGCCACAGACCAAGGCACAAAAACTGACTTTTTGATTTGGAGAGACAGTTCCTGCACAGATTTGCAAGGCGGAAGCATTTTTTTAATTTTTTTTTTTTTCCCCATACTGAGTTACCAACCGAGTACTTAGTTCAGATTTCAGAAGAGCTCGAGTGGTGTATTTAGCACCCACTGAGTGCACTGCCACTTACACCATATTCAAACCAGTGGGAAAGGAACAGTTGCTATTGCTCTTCCTGTCACAGGTTAAACACCAGGGTGGGAACCCCCCACCAGAACCCTGTGAAAGCACCAGCACTCACACGCTGTAGCCTCCAGTGATTTAGAATTCCCCTCCTAATTTTCCATTCTTCACTCATGCCTTGTCTTTTAACTGCACCCAAGGATGAACAAAGGTAAATAACGTGGCGTGTTTCACCTGGGGCTGACCCTAAAAGCCACTTCAAAACAGCAAGCTTGGGCAGATTCTAACCAGGATCTCTGAAGGGATTCCAAAAGAGCTTGAGCCTACAAAGCCTTATCACTCCACAGCTTTAAACAGTACGCTGGCTAGTAATCAAGCTCCTCTGCAATATCAAGAGCCACTCAACGTCCCAGGATATTTCTACACAGCAGTCACTAAGAAAGTGAAGATAAATTAAAGGAGGGTGGGAAGCTGAAGCATGCTGCCCTCTGGCCTAGGTGGTCTTGACCAAAGTCAGGGTTTCTCAACCCCCTTGAAGCTTAGAGCCGTAGGAAACACACGCTGGCAGGAGGTCTGCCCTAAAAAAACACATTGCAGGTAAACCCATGGTTGTGTTCAAAATCACTCACCTATAGCTACTAGCCTGAATTACTGAAAGCAGAGAGGCAGACAGCATTATTTCTGAAAACAGGGAGGGGGAAATTCTTCTAGGCAGAGAACTATTCTTTATGCCTTTAGTCTTCCACCAGTAAGAGTAACAGTGCACCAATGAAGTACCAATACACAGCACCAGTGTTAGTAGTAGCAAAGATGCTTCCAAAGAGGAAAGGGAGATATAAAATGCTGCCTTAGTGCAAGCAATGGTTTTATTTGGTTTGTTGGCTTTTTTTTTTAAAAGCTAGAGAATCTGTACAGCTCCTTCTCCTTAAACTGCTCATGCACATCTTGGGAGTGGAGACTGTACATTTGAAATGACCCAATCACAAGCATGTGATTTTTATTACCATTTTATTATCACATTTACCAAGTAAACTTTCCAGGGATGAGGGTGAAACTAAACGCACAAGAGTCTTCAAACTGCCTACACACACAGCAGTGACTTCCCACGGGGTCAATGGAAAAATCCATTCAGCCATTCTGATTGCTTTTGAGAGCAAGGAAAATACAGACAAAAATACCCCCCAGGGTGGTACTGGGGGGCAAAACACACCTCAGACAAAGCAAGACATTTTTGGATAGGCTCAGACAGCTTCTGGCCTATTTTAACAAGATTGTCAGAAATTTTGTGAAGGTGAATCACTTTTGTCTCCACTATTTGAGGAAAATGAAGATCGTGTCTTCATTACACAGATCAGCCTCAGTAGGACAGTAATACACAGGGTGCAAGAGAGGTAGGTCAAAAGTCTCCAACCTGTGCTCAGCACAGAAAGTGTCCAACGGATCAAACAATTCTTTTTTAAAGCTCCAAATTCAAAATGGGAAGCAGAAGTGACTGTGGAGGATTCGTCACTGTTCTGGTTCCTCAGTCAAGGCTTCTGTTAGCATGTACTTCAGAAAGCTCACAGTACCCTTGTGTGCTGCTATGCAAGTAGGAAGCGGAGATCCTTCTGCTGTATTCCTGTGTTGAATTACAGGGTCATTTTTCAAAGAGAATTTTGAAGTGTACAGAGCTAGGAGTTGGATGTGAGCAGAAGTCCATAGATCTGTCTGCTGCTTTCAACACGGTCAACTACAAGGTGTGAGCAACTACCCTGCAGAACCAAACAGGAGTCGATCTGAATCTGTCTCAGCTGGTTCATCTCATTCCTCTCAGGAGGCCCAAAAGAAGGCAGCTGCTCCTCCTCACCAGGAGTGCTTGCCATGGCATCCCAACAGATTAGGCTCCATTCCGCATGAAGCTATACATTATTAATCTTATCTGAAGCAGACAGTGCTGACACCCAGCTTCCTCGGTGTCTGGAAGAATACCAGCTGTCTCCAGCTCAGCCCGAGTAAACGGAGAGAACGTGCGCGTGTATCAAGAGGAAATATTTCTTAGAACTTTGAAGGATTCAGAATCCTTGCCCTTTTCTTTTTCCTATATCACAGCAACTGCCTGGGATTCATACCCTACTCCATCTCTCTGCAGCCCTGGTGCAAGGGACTCCCTTTTGTACCTTTTGCTTACAAGGTAACTGTGCCACTTCTTCTCAGACAAGGACCTGGCCCCAGCAACCCATCTATTGGATATACTTTTGGGATGGGCTACTGCAAGACTTGTCTTTATCAGATCAACAGAAGGAGATAGCCAGATTATGCTGCCAGTGGCAGATAGGGCAGCACACCTCCCAAAGCACAGGAATGGACACTGTAAAGAAAATTTCTGTACTCAACAATTCCTTAAGCTTTTACCTCTTTAGAAATCCTTCATGGACTTGGTTCTAAGGCTCAACAATCTCTATGGTCCTTTTTCTTCATCAGCTTTGGAGCATTACAACCAATAGATAACACATAGTTGCTAGTGTTGGGAATAAAAAAGTTCATTTCTACTGAGAGGCTACCAAGCTGAAGCAGAAAGAATTACCTTGAGCTTAAGTAAGGATAAGTAATAAGTAAGTAATAAATAATAACTTAAGTAATGGATAAGACTCATGATCATATAGACATGGCATAGACTGGTTCAATACAAATACATGGCTCAACAGGCCCTTGAAAACCAAAGAACACTAATTACTGTAGCTAATTTTGCATCAGAAACTTTTTTCTTGGACCAGTTTTGCATTTCACGATTTGCAGTCTGACTGTGAGCTGGCTTATGAACAATAACATCATGACACACACATCTTGCATATCACATCCTCTCAAGAAAAACAGAGGTCTCTACTTTGGCAAGGTTACATCTGAGGAAGAGCTATTTTTAAATAAAAACCTTTCAGTCTGGAGTAAAAGGATTTCCAAATAGCCTTTAATCCCCTTAACTACGGACCAAGACTTTGCTAGTAAATGGGGAAGCATTTTACAGTTTGAAATGTTACAGCCAAGCTAATGAAAGCAACCTGAATGGCTCACACAGAGTCATTTTTACTGTAGAAATCGACGCACCATGCTCAGGTCTAATAAAAACACGTTATTTCTTATTATGGAAAATACACTAATTCTACTCACTATTTCCCACATGTTTACAGCACTAACAATTCCAGATTTGTGTCACTAATCACTAGAATTAATCACTGACTACCTGTAAGAGTGCAGCAGGTGATGATTAAAGGAGTAGAAATGCCCCATAATATAGATGTTACTGCCTTTGTGTGGGGAGGCATCATATGGCAAGTGAATATTAACTTCAAAGACCCAGTTCATTTTACACCGTTGGGATCTGGTGGAAGTTGAAGATTTTTTACATTTTTTTATAAAATTCCTAACTATAATGAAACACCATGGCTAAGCAGTATCACACTCACCCGTTTACATCATCCAAACAAGATGACATAATTACCTTTATTTTCTAGAGCTTGTTTTTGGCAAAGCAAGTAAGTAATCTGTTCCCTCAGATACAGTTTAGAAAGCAAGATTAGCAGATTAAGAATTTTACTCAAGTATTGTGCTTTTTACATTGCCATATCTACCACATAGTTTCAGGTGTGGCAACTAAAATCTGTCTTAAAGCAGAGCTGTTTGACAGGGTTCTTTGTGCCTCTTGAAGCAGACTGATAGCTTTGCAGTGTAAAGTCTCATGTTTAATCCTAAGTATAAAGTACTTGGAAAAAATAAAGATTTCCAAGTATAAGGCTGAAACATATTACACATCCATACCCAAATTCTTATTCACACTTATTCACCCACACAAGGCATATTTACCTGGCAAGTATGTGTATTATATGAAATAATCCTCTTAATCATTGTTGCAAAGGAAGACTGGATAGGGATCTATATCTCATCAAATTAGCTATAGGCTTCCTCGCACTTATATCTGGGTATAACCCTTAGATTCATCTGTGTATTTCTATTAAGATACATTCACTAAAGCCTTCATCATAAGGAAATGACAGTCAGTTCCCTCCATTACCTGATTGCCAGGTAACTAGTGGTTTTAAGAGTCTGATGTCTCACATATTAATGTAAAGAGTTGGAGTCAGGATCTGCCTGTTTATACAGGACAGAAAGTAATTTAAACATAAACTGATAGAGTTTGATTTTAATTATATGAGACGCAGTATTTGTCAAAGCAAAAGCACAAGGGGAGTACATTAAAAAAACGTAACAAAATAAACCCCCTAAAACTTGGCTGTTAAAAGAAAATTACAGTCACATCTCTCATCTTAGAAATGCTGCTAAAAGAGTTCAGAGCTGCTGCCAAGGTTAATGTCATCCTGAATACGTATTGGTTGTTCAGACACTGGTCACAAGATTTAAAGAATAAACCAGCATTTAGTTTAGTATAGCTCTGTTACTTCATGTAAAATTAAACAAGTTGCCTGCTTTTTGTTGTTGTTTTCTTTAGTTAAAGCCAACCACCATTCAGCATGTGTTTAGGAGAATACACATCTTTCAGGAGTCTTTTAATCAATCACAGCAATTTGTAAACCCATTTCAAAAATAAATATTTAGAGGTCATGTAAGCAATGAACTCAAAGAATGGCTTAGATCCAGGCATTGTGTAGACTGAATGATGTGATCCTCCAGGCATTTTTCTGCCCATGTGGTGCCATCAAAGAATTTTGGATGGTTTTTTTTTTAAACAACATGACAAAATTTAAGGAAAGAGAGAGACATATGAGGAATTGAGAATTGTGAAATGAGACAGGGGTAATGCAAGAAGGGTCATAACCCACCACTCAAACATGGGCCAGCGAAGGGAAGGAATGAGATAAGAAGAAAGCTTACAGCAGCAATGGTGGCCAGATCTTTTCTCAGAAAGAGTTTAAGAATGAAATCAAAATGAAAAACAACCCTTACGCTTCTCCTCAGACATCAACTACTCTCTATACTCTTTTCACTAGTTTGGATAAGGCTTTTAATAGACAACCTTTTTTAATTGCCTACTTGATGAAAGCACTGAGGGCTCAGCTGTCACCCCAGCATTAAGTGTGGTTGGCAAAATACTTTAATCCACTACAATCACCTTCTCTTGGTCAAATAACTTCCCTGGGGGTCAAGGAAAAGGCGACAGAGAAACAACCATGCTGTTGAGAAATCATCTTCCATCTCAGACCACAGGACAACTCTTTAGGAAAGTGCTACCTCTACTTCAGTTTAGCAAGAGCACAGGAGACTGAGGTACCTTCTTCTGATTTCAACAGACCATCTTCTCTGGCCCCGCCACCAACCATGCCAGGTCTCTGTACCAATGTGCAGCAATATACTTCATAGGGCTAGTCTGCTAAATTACTTGCAGATGCTTCTGTAGTAAATCTTTCCTTAGTCGTGTGTCTCAGAAAAAAAGGAACTGGAAAAGTCTGCTTCATAGACTCTGTATCAGCCACAAAAAAACTGCATAAAACCATGAAGTCAAGCCCAAAGCCCCCCAGAGAATTCTGGAGCACCACTGTCACATCCCAGTTTTCAAATTTCATCCACTCAGCTGAAAGGATGTTTAAAACCCACATTTCTGGGGACAAAGAAAATCTCATTTCATTCTTCTCTTATTATTGAAGTGTGGCTGAAACCTTCTATTCTCAGAACAGCCAAAAACAAATAAATGCTGGTACACGCAGGGAAATTTTAGCCTCAGATGTGGAATTTCTCACAAGAACTTTTGAGCAGCTGAAGATGTGGGAAGGGACACTATTACTTGCTCTCAGCTACAGCAGTTACTAATATGATTTTGTGGGTCCCCTTTTAAGTCCGATTCCACAAAAGGCATCTGTCAGTAAATAGCAGAGTAATTTATCACCACACCACACAAACCTCTCTTCCTGGAACTGCCATACACCTGAATATCACCCATGAAAGCGGACCCCATGCTCAAGGTGAATGCCATCCATGCCTCTCCTGTGAACTCAAGCTCTGTTTCAGTCTCTGACATGCAGTTTCTCAACAGCATGACACAGGCCATTGTGGTGGAAGACAGTCTCTTTCTGGAAAGTGCCGTGGCACTTCCAGCCCTGCCTCAGAACAGTGTAAAATGATTTTCTTCAAATCACACATCAAGTTAACAGCAAAGCCAGAAACAGTATGTAAATCTCATTGATGTGGTAAAACATCTGTAAGCCCATGTGTGGCTTTTCTTCTTATTTACTGTACGCGTCTCTACATCTACTTATTTTTCACACACTGATTATGCAAGAACTTGGGAAGTCTTACATGTAACTGCTTGTCATTATCACCAGAGTGGCAATAGCACCTTTGAAATGTCTTAGTTCAATTAAAATCGCAAGCATTTCTTTTGCAGTTACCATATTTCTCCTATGGTTACTAGAAATATTACCATATTTCTTACTTCTGAAAACTGTGTGCTTAAAATAGGACAAATGCCCTGCTCCCCTTACTACTAGTAAGGTAGCCTCTCCAAGTGCCCTCTGCACTGAAGTCTACAAGGTTGAGTGACAAGTCAGACTCATAAAAAAAAGAGAAAGCAAGCCATTGAGCATCCTCTATAGACTTCAGTGGCACACAGGCAGGGAAGCTCAAAGAGCCCTAGAATCACACAATTGTCTAGGTTGGAAGGGACCTTTAAGACCATCTAGTCCAACCATCAATTTAACTCTGATTAAAAAAAACATCAGTAAACTGTGTCACTAGCAGGGAACAGAGAAGCTGCTGTACTCCTACTCCCTGCCTTGCATGTGCAAGACCCTCGTTTCTCAGGGCATCATCAGTGACTTCTTGTCCCACACAGAGCCCAGAATGTGGTTCCCACTGCCCATCCCCTTTGCTTTGCTTCTTAAGGAAACAGGGCTTATGTATGACCACAGTATCTGTGTGTATATGTTTATGTCTGTGTGCTGATCCCAGAGTTTTTGTCCACAGTCATTACATCAAGGTTTGACAAAGGGTCAGAGAAAGCAAATTCTTGCAAGTTCTTACAAGTTTTGTGAAAATGGGCAGGGAGGCGATTCTATAATTATCCTGGTGGAAGGCGAGGCTGGCATGTGCAATCCCAGAGAGAGGAGAGAATCCCAACAAATTCCTTAACCATGGGAAAAGTTTCAGCTGAGACTCAGTCAACCACTACACACAAATTTATAGGAAAGTAGTTATGTTCAACCCCACTGCTCACAAAACTACTCATCTGGCTAGGCAAGCACCGTAAAAATAGTCATTTGAATGATTTATTCCATTCTTTCTTCTAAGAAGTCTTTCCCAGCACTGGTACAGGAGGGAGTAAACTGGTGGATGACACACATTTGCTAGCACAAAAAGGATCTTTAGAAAAGCAGATTTTGGATTTTCCAAGTTAAGAAGAAAAAAAAAGCCAGTGGCAGGGCATGGTAAAGGATCCTGTTTGTTTCTAAGCCTGTCTTTTCAAACACTTTGCATGCATATACCTTCAAACACAGAAAAGCGTCCATTCTAAAATAAGTACCAGGGTAGAGCCAATATATGTGTTTTGGGATATTTGAATTTGTTTTCTCAAGGTGTGTATACCAGAGCAGAGATGTCTATTATGAATATTTCGATCACACATCCCCAACCAGCACTGGCGCTGGCTGCTTAGGTAAAGGGGGAAAGGGGAAGCCTGGCCCCATTTATCACCCCTGTTCAAGTCCTGCCCTTTAGTTGCCATTGGCCAGTTCAGCCACAGCACACCATCCTGGCAGCGACCCATTGCTCATCCTGTTTACACCTAACCTGGCTCGTAAGGATCCAAGGCAGCCACAGAGCAAACTTAAGCCACTCACCTGGCAGATCTGCAGGCACTTGTGGGAAGCAGGCGGTGACCTTTTCAGCCAGCAAAAACTACAGCAGGAAGAGAGTGCTTGAACAAACCTTATCATGCAGTAGAAAACTTCCCCATTGGCATAATAATGCAAGGGGAGGCCATTTCCCATGGGCAGTTCACTACATGAGGAGGTAGCCTTAGTACAAAAGGACGCATGAACTTCCAGCCTAAAACTGTTGTGACACATCACAGTACTGTCCCTCAAGGAGTTCAGACCTGGCATGGCATATATCCTATTGCCTGCTACAGCAGTACTCCTCCGAGAACCAGGCTTTTAACAATGTAGACATCCCTGGGGCAGCACACTACACAGGACAGGAGACTCCGACAGCTGGCCGTGCTGCTCACCAGTTAGTGAGAACTGAGCTTGGTTGAACCTTTCTCTTGAACCTTTGTCCTCACAGACCCTGAACGGACAGTATGGCAGGAGAACTGTGGACTCCCTACAGCTCTGACCCCCTACCTCATCTGTAGCGTGTCTTGGTACCTAGTGCCACCACCCTCTCTCCACCCCACAGATAGTTCACTTTCTTCCCCCACTGTGAAACTCCAAATGGTACTTTTCACAAGTATAAATTACCAACATTGATATAACTCTTAGATCACTATTTTTAATTTATTTTTTTTTAAAAAGTTCTTTCTGTTTACACTAAATATGTATCTAGTCCAATCCTCCATGACTCAGTATCTATAAATACTTCAAGGGGATTTATTAAATTTATTTTCTGGTTTCCCAGGTGATGACATGACAGACCTTTGACCTGGTCTTGCACAATCAGCATAGGAGAGGTCAGAGAACTGGCAATAATAAAGTATTTGAGAGCCAGCAACAGGGAGAGGGAATTCAGATACTTGATGATAACACACTAACACAAACACGTACTTCCCTCCTCAGAGACTCCAGCATAATAAAAAGCTTTAGGAGCTGATTCTTCACACTATAATCTCCCACAATGTTTTGATGTGGTTACTTAAGTACGGTCTGAATTGCCTGACTGTGGCATAACCTGTGGATAACCTGCAACAAGAACAAAGATCTGGTGTCTGAAGTCTAGAGAAAGGACCGAAATACAACAGTTCCCACACTTCTGTGGAACTTGAAATAGGCAATCAGGCCAGGACCTCAGTTTAATCTTTTTGCCCTGGATCTCTCTTGCTTTTGCACTTCCTGAGTCGATAGCCACTTCTCATTTTAGGAATTTGGGATGGACATGCATTTCTTGCCATGCCAGGCTTTGGGCACGCGTGCCACCACCAAAACGGGTATGGTGTGCCTCTTCTGTGGCACGCAAAGCAAACCATTCCAGCAAAGTTCTTTTGCTGCCAGGGCTGGGTCACAACACTGTCAGTGAATATGGGTGAGAGGGGACTTCTGAGCAAGCCAGATCCCTGATGGAAGATGAAGAAGGCCAGAAAGACACACATATGAGGCAAAGACGATGGGAGAACACTTCTCCCCAGTAGTACCAAGAACTTGAGAAGACTGGAGTTTAGCACAGAGAAATGCGTGGACTGCAACATTATTTTTTTTTCTAAAAAATCCTCCTCCATTCATACACTCCTGCAAAGCAACGTGAGACTCCCAAGCGGAAAGCTCAACAAACCATTTAAACTTCTCTTAGCCCAGGAGAAGCTGGTTAGCTCACCAGAACACAGAAATCGTTATGTGGAAGAAAAAAGTAGCAAAATGTTGTTAAAACGTCAATTTAAATCAAGACTGTTTCTCCCTTCTCAGTAAGGCCCTGTGTAGCTGCTCCAGTTAGTGAGGCACTGGAAGGGGTGATATTCCAGGACTATTCTTTAGCAAGGTTCTGTGATCCCTGGCTGTGCAGAGGGGCTGCCAATCAGCCACCTTGCTCTGCTTGCACGCCAACCCAAGCCGAGTAACCCGAGGAGACATTAGCAACTCAACACTCACCGCAGCTTCACGTCGTGGTCTGACCAAGTGGCACAAGCACCAAACCACAGCCTTTAACAACAGCACGCTAATCCCTCCTTGATATTGCATGTCAGCTCCCGCTGAGAAGCAGCACAGAATGCGATGGGGTTTGGCTTAACAAGCTGCCTCCATTGCACTTGCGCTTTTTGGAGCGAGGAAGATTATAATTCCTCCCTAAATTACACCAACCTCCTCGGAGTGGTGCCTTACCCGAGCTGATGTGCAGCCAGGAGAGTCGCAGCTGGGGCTGCCTGAAAGGCTCGGCCGTTCCCTTCAGGGGAAAAGGCCGAAGGAGTTGATGTCATTTACACGTTACCTGACTCTGAGGAGCAGAACTTGCTGGCAGCCAAACACAACACAACAGCGACACTTTAAAAGAAGTGTTCAGGACATGTTTTTCATTACCAGGGGCAATCCAAACACACCATCACTGCCTCCACCTCATCCCACTGTGCCACAGACGTTAACAAGCTGAAGTGATAGCAACACGTGGATGATGAAAACATTCCACCAGCAGGCTGGACTACGCTGATCACTGTGCGGAAATGTCATATTAGATATTTTCTGTCTGCAGTGGGTTTTTTCATGGTGCATTAGACTTTCTCATCTTTTTCTTTAATTAGCTAGCGTGCTCAAGCTCCCTGGGGCTGCATTTTTTGCAACAAGGTAGAACTTAACAAGTATGAAAATCAGTTCAAATCAAGTAAAAAAAAAAAAAAAAAGCAAAAAGAACCTTCCAATATTTTATCCTCCAAAAAGAATACATTTTCCCTCCCCCGTGTATTCTGATTCCCCCCCCCACCCCCGTTGTCTTCTGATTCCTTCTGCATCTTCTTTGCTTTAAAAATTCTACAGTAGAAATGGTGGTCCAACAAATCAGAACTTCAGTAACACGCCGCAAAGCAGGCAGATACAGCATTAGGCATTGATACTGCTGGTTGGTAACACTAGCTCTGCTCAGAAGAACTGCTGTGTTCTTGCCTGATCAAAACCTAACAGCATCAAATTTCTTAGATCTTCAGTGGGTGAGGGGAACGAAAGAAGTTCAAAGGCCTCAGGTCCAGAGCAAGGTGATGCCCAAAGGCAGTGTGGCACAGAAACTGTGCAGCCAACAGGGCAAAGGAAAACAACTCATTGACTTCGCCATCCAGAACAGATACCCATGGCATTAACAGCTGGCTAGATGGAGGAAGCTGTGGATGAAATTTTTTCAGAGTAAGGATCGTACTTACTCATCTAAATTAGAAGCAAATCTTTTAACCACCCCATTTAAGAGCAAAGCTTTTGGAGGGACAACTGGTTTTAATAGCTATGCCAAGTAGCAAATAGCTCTGCCAGCACTGAAGGGCTCTGTTATCTTTAGACAAGACATTGCACAGTGTCACTTCAAAAACAGTTAATTCCTTCCAACTGGTATTTGAAAGTTGCCAATAGCAAAGTATTCAAGAGAAGAAATAAGGGAGCACAAATATGGGGATAAGTTGGAAAATCAGTGGTTTTTTTATTACTGTTACTATTTTTAATTGCAAATAGAGACAGAACGCATTCTCCTAGTGGCAATATAATTTAAGTAATCTATAATTCATATATTTCATATAATTCATCAATTATAATTCTATAATTATGTCGAATCAACATTTTGCAAAATCTTATCCACCATCTCAGGTTCATCTCCCTACCCCAACCCCAATATACTCATTCCGAAAAGGCACTATATTTAATCCCTGAGAATATAAAGCAGATAACACAAATGCTATTGCACCCAACTCTGGGGAATTACTAGCACTGTACTCTTCTCGAAATCTCTTAGGAAGCTTCTGCTGGGTTAACATTTAAGACTTTAGTCCCCAAAGCAACATTTCTCAAATTATTGCAAGCCTAAAGTTACCTAAGTTGCATCAAGGCTGCTCAGACATGTTGTTGCTGGCATCAGCTCAAATTCTTTTATGATATAGTTAAGATGTGCAATAAATAGAGAACAATGAAGTCAGCACATAAGAAAGATTTTAAAGTTACCTATCACAAAAAGCAAAGCAGAGAAGGAAGACCTTATTAATGCTTTTAAATGTCTAAAGGGTGGTTTGAAGGAGGATAGAGCCGGATTCTTTTCAGTGGTTGCCAGTGACAGGACGAGGGGCAACGGGCTCAATCTGGAACACAGGAAATTCCACTCAAATATGAGGAAGAACTTCTTTACAGTGAGGGTGACAGAGCCCTGGAACTGGCTGCCTAGGGAGGTCGTGGAGTCCTCTTCTCTGGAGATTTTCAAGACCTGCCTTGATGCAGTCCTGAGTGATGTGCTCTGCTTTAGCAGGGGAGTTGGACTAGATGATCTCTAGAGGTCCCTTCCAACTCTGACAATTCTGTGACTCCATGATCTTAATATATAAACATGAGTGGTCAAGTGCCCTTTTCACTTGCAGTTTATGCTGCCATTATTCACATTATTCACAAAGTACTGCATGTCTTACCCCTTGGCTGTGATAAGATGCTATTGATGAAGGACCAAGATACATGTTAATATGTAATCTGCCAGAGGTGTTTGAAATTCCACCTGATCCTCATCAAAGGAGCAAATACAGAGTGCATAAAGCTACCAAATACCCTCAAGCTGGGCACAGCTGCCTGCAATGCCTTCCCCACACAGTAATACCATTGGCTCCAGGTGAACCATATGGCTTCTCCATGCTATCTCCATCTTTCAATAGTGGCTTTGAACCAAGAATGTTACTATTGAAGAACCAGGGCGGAAGGGCTGAATCCCAAGATAAGTAAGCAGCAGGGCTGACCTCATAAGCTATTCCCCTGGGCATACCATTGCGACCACATGAGGTTCCTGGAAGTATTATATGAAAAACAGACATTGAGCTTTTACCATTCATAGGCAGGAAGTAAACAACGTAGCAGGAATTAAACACTTATTATTCAAAGAAATTGAAAACACAAACCCCACACACAAATCATGCTGGGGTTCAAGTAGTACTTAGATCCAGTAAGGGAACACTGGTGGAACAGGTCATGGCAAAATCCACACTTGTAGTGTTCAGACATGTGCACTTGCGAAGGTACAGAGAGACCTACAGATGTAGCTTTCCAATGCTCTTTAAGAAACACGGCCACTACATTAGAAAAACAAGAACTACAGAAGCACTTTGTCAGATCCACTCCCAGAGAAGTTAGTAGAAAAAACAACAACAAAACCCTCCAAAACTAACAACTCACTTCAGCAGGAAGAAAATCAAGTTACGTATGAGTAGTTCTGAAAATCCTCCCTGCCCTTCTAACATGCTCTGCGGAGAGCACGCTGTGTAAGCTGTCAAGCATTTAAGCTTTTGTCCACTTTGAGGTCTGTCCTATGCAGATGAGCCTCACCCCTGGGTTTCTCCCTTCACACATGGAAGAAATCGACTCTATATTTAAAGTATGCTCTTTAAATATCTTCTGATGCTGAAAATTATCCTCCTCACATGCCACAGACTTTCACAGGAAATGCATTGGAAAAGCTTTGAGAAACATCAACAACACAGAAAAAAAGCAGAAGAAACATCTGCTTTCTATGGGCCTAGAATTTGATGTCTATTGCTGCAGGAGGCTGTGATCCTTTATTCAAATTTCTCCACTTTTTTCTACTGTGATGACCTTAGGGACAAGTATATGCAGACCCTAAAACACAGGCAGCATTAGAACCCATAGCTGGAGGCAAATGGCATCATTCTCATGTTGTATAGTCCCTGACAAGTTCATGTGGACCACACTGACAACTCATAAAAGAAACAATACAAGTCCTGTATTGGCCCCCTGTCACCTTGACTGCTGGAAAATCCACCAGTTTCACACTAAGTAGAGCTTAAATAATAGACCATCACTCTTATTTTTGGCTGCCCTAACAGTCTTACAATAAAGTAAAACAAGAACAATGATACTGACCTAAAAGAACATCACAGAGCGATTATTTCAGGGAAAACATTTTAGTGGGCTTTTTTATTTCACTTGGGTAAAACCGGTTTAGAGAGACCTCCACTAAATCTTTAAACTTTTTTCCACTAAGCTGCAAGTTGCTCCGAGCAGCCGAGGAAGACTGAATACCCAGTGAATATCCGAGCTCACCATTTTCATGTTTCCTTCCCTTAAAGGTGAATTAACTAATATGAAGAAATAATTTTAAAAATTAAATACTCAGTATTTATATAGTGTCCTTTATCAGAAGAACTCAAAGAGCAACATATACTTTTTATTGCACTTATCAATCACAAATCCAGAAAATCGGACTTGCAATTACTCAGTCTTTCACAAAAGGTATCAGCTTCTGGCAAAAAAAACCTTTGGTTTTTCAGCACTAAAAAGTCATAGTTTTTAGGACCATAAGAATATAAAGAGAAACAGCTTTTGATCAGTCCCATCTCATGTAGCCAAGGTGTCACACCCAACTAAAAAAGAATTTTCTTGGTCCACATGAGGTTCTGCAAAAGAAAAGAACCCCAGCACATCCCCAGCCCAACCTGCTGCTCTGTCCCGCTGGCTTTATAATTTTACATAGAACTAAAGTAAGTCCAGCTCAAAGCAGCATTCTGAAAACCCAGTGTACTAAAAAGTTGTTCTATTGATATGTTCCCATGTCCTCAGAGACAGGCATAAAACATGACAAAAATACCAGCAATGAGATTTTAGGGACTGATCTCATAGATGAGAACAGAACAAATTCAACTCAAGTCAATGGAATGATACCCACTGACATGAGATCACAACACGGCACTCAAAAAACCTTAAATCTTAAAATCCCCAGATGCAACGTCTGTGGCCAATGTCTGTATTAGCTACATGTGCATTATCCTGCAAGGAGGTTTCAATTATTTTTACAGTGAGATAATGTTCCCTTGATGATCTTAAAGCCTTAGTAGCATGTAACAATTAAATCTCATTCTTGAGAAGACAATAGCAAACATCTGCAACTTCGAATCTATACAAGATTTAGCAATTTTTCCATTTTCTTCACAAGAACAGCGACTTTTCCACAATACCATAATGCTACTGACAAACTACATACAAGAATTTGAGGGGAAAGCAGGGAGAAGTCTTTTCCCAGGCCAAGTACAAACTGGAAGTTTTACACTTTGCCAGTTGCAAGAAAAATGGGAAACAAAACACTTCATTTTGTAATAAAGTATCAGCTAACATATTTAGCAGAAGGAAACCCGTTCTTCACCAGCCAAATCTGACTTTCATTCGGTGAACTAAAAATATATCTGCAGAGATCTGTTAATACGGTTGACCTCAAAATTTGGAACTTTCTTACTTCCAGATGCAAAATAGCTCAAAATTATGTATTTTCAGGGAAGAATCCAAAGGCCCCTCTACCGTCTATTCCCCACAGAAGTTAATCACCAAGCATTAGTGAATACAGCCAATCCTATAGATCAAGGAAACACTGTTATCCCCACTTTTGGACAGAAAATCAAGCAATTAGTCTCTTCTGTGTTTTCTACGATATACTTTACAGCATTGCTATGCAAGGTTAACACACTGCATGATGCCACCACTGACCTTTCCCACTGCTGCTCATCTGTGTTTGACCCTAAACTAATTAGAGTGAAGAAAATAGCAATAGAAAATACCCTTGATTCTCTAAAGAATTCCTCCAGATGTGTTGATATGTGGAGATGTACATAAAACAATTAGGATGCCATAGTTTAACACCAGACCAGAAACGACACATTTCTGTAATTGGTGTGGGGGTGAGGAATGGGGACAGTTACAATTCATGTATTCAAAATATGAGACATCTCAAAGACAAAATGAAAATAGATGGACTAAACTTTTTTATAACCACTGACAAAAGAAGTATAGTTATGCAGAAATGAAGCATCAATACAACTATGACTCAGTCCATCAGCACCAAGCAATTCAGTTTCATTATGTTAATTCAGAGGATTAAGGCAGAAGCCAGACCTTCCATCTGAAAAATTTAATCTAGTACAAATCAAAATCCAAAGCAAGTAAATATATCAAGCAGTTTAAAAGATGCCTTAAAACCCAGAAAAGCAAATTTTTGCCTTACATAAGCCAAAGATGTGTCGTTTGATGGGTTCTGCCATGAAGAAACAAGAGTTGGGAGGGAAAAACCTACAGGTGTGTTTTGGTTTGGGTTCTTTGTTTGTTTGTTTGTTTTTTGCTATCTTGCATCCAGAGATGACAGTGTCACAGCTCATTATGCAAAATACAGTACACAGCTCTGACCTGGTTTGTTGTAGCTGAAGCTTGTGTTGCATTACATTGACGTGGCTGCTCAAAAGTAAGCACAAAAGCAATAAATCACATTCCTAAGGAAGCAGCAGCTACCTAAAGAAATGCACTAGTAGGTTGACAACATCTTGCATCACCATGCCAGGGGTTTTAGGTCACAAAGGCAGGCAAGTGGGTACAGAGTCAGGTAAGCAAACATCTTGTTTATACTTCAAAAGCTCAAATTATGTGATATTTCACAAACTTTTTACTAGTGTGACATTTTAATTGGTTCATCGAGTTAAATGGTTCCAAGATGAACCTGTGGTACTATAAAGGAAATAAACTGTCATCCTGTTAGGAAGGATGCTGAAGACATGGGAGGATCACCCACAAAAGTAGTAAAGAAAGGTCTATATCCATAAGGCTGTAAAATTGTACCACTCCACATTGTTGTGTAATCTGTTTTAATACTGATAAGGTTCTTGCTTTCTCCTGAGTCTCTCAACCCTGGATCTAACTTTTCCCATTCTTTAGCTGATCCTGATCATTCACATCTCTCTCACACCTCCATCCTATTAGCTCAACTATCCTACTGGGGGTCTTTACTCTGACTTTGATTTAGACAGGAATTTTTCTGTTAGCACAAAGAAATCCTAACCAAAGTCTTCAAATAAGACTAGTACATGTGCTTATAGCTAAATACATTTTAAAATTGAGCCAACAGCAGTTAGATCAACTACCTTTTCTTACAGTGGTTAATAATTTCTTTTGTGTTTTTAAAAAAAAAAGACTTACAGTCAGATGAATCATGGGACAATATTTAATATGATTTTCCAAAGCACAGCATTTCTGAAGCTCTGCCAGTCATATAGTAGATTGAACACAGCATGATGAAGTATTCTCACGTGTAACCACAGTGAGGCTATGATATAGGTTATTTAAAGCCTTGTGAGATTCACTTACAATTCTAGGTAAAGTACATTTCTTAAAGTATTTCACTGGCAAACGTCCAAAGTTGAGTTCCAAAACACTGAAGTGCAAATTTTCACAGTCTGTAGTCCTGGCAATTCACATCCTATAAAATAATCAGAAACTTTTATCTTTTGCAGAATAGCTGAGATCCCATGCCCTTACAGACAGTTTTTATATTTTGTTCCCTGAATAATAAAAATATCACAAGAGCTGCTAGCAGGTTGGAAGGAGGTCAACAATCTAGTGTCAGGGGCTTTTTATTTCCTTTCTTTTAAACTCCTTGGGGAGTCCAGTGATCAAAACTTAGCAAAGTGCACAAGTATGTTGTGTAACAGGATTATTAGATCTGTTGGCTTCAAACTAAAAAGACTATAAACCAAAATTCCTATTATGGATATTTCTTGATGTTTGGTGGTCTGTCATGCATTCCCACTACAGATAGTCATTTTCATCCTCTTGCTATTAAGATCTCTGATTAAAGAGCATTGTTGCAATACTTCCACGAAATTACTGTAATTTGGGAATTTTACTTTTGGGAAAAAATGTAACAGAATAATTAACATGTCTATCAATTCTGCTCTCATAATTAATGCCAAAAGTGGAAGGACTGAATTTTTAACCACTTGCTTGCTTTGGCTATCACACTGACAGAATGCCTGATCCACTTCTAACATTTTAGCAACACCAAAAGCCAAATCTTACTCTAATCCTCTAACTGTGCCACAAAAACCTGTTGAATGGGTAATGCAGACCCAAAAGAAACATTGGAGATTTTTCCTTCCTAGAAGCAACTAGGAAGGAAATATTTCACTTCTGATCCCCACAAAGGGAAAGCAAACAAATTTGAAGCATATTTTGGATTTACTCTTAAGCAATTCTTGGTGAAGCTTAATAAGCTGGTTTTGATCTAGAAAGTTCTCTGTATCTTTGTCCTAACTACATAAGGAATGCCTCGTCTTTCTTCTTCTGATGGGGTGGCCTGAGACTTGCCATTAGTAGAGACAATCTTTCCAAATCTTTCCATATCAAAAGCTAAATCTCTTTGGAGAGCTTTTACAAACACACTAACTCACCACTGTGGATTAGAGGCAGTGGTCAGGAAATGGTTTTGAAGCTTCACCAGTATGACAGAGAAGAATCCAGTCCAAGTGCCATAAATACCATAAGCTAAATCTTCATCACACAGAATTCAATGGCAAATTTCCTACTGATTTTTGTACAATTCAAAAATTTAGTTTCTAGTTACATCAATTTATGGATTAAGAAACACAAAAGGAATCTGAATTAGACTTCCTCAATATGTATACAAAAGTAAAGCATTTTGCTACATTTACACAAGCACCTAGGTTGAAAATATACTTCCAAAATTAAAAATTCACATCCTTTAGTACTTTTTACAAAGTATTCCACCTTCCCACTCTCCTGGTACAATTAGGTTTTAACATCATAAAACAATGGCACACATAAAATTTATCATGTACAGCAGGCTTCTCTCAAAGAAGGTGAAATCACAAATTGTGTGGGCAGTTTGGTAGTTTTTTCTCTAAACAGCTAAGTTATTTCCCCCCCAAATGTATAGCAGTACTTCAGATCTACACATATAGTTTGAATATTATGTCTTAACTCCCTGGAGAAAATTCTGATAGCTAACAAGCTTCATTAAAAACCAGAAACAAACTCCAAACCAAGAACTGCATTTGCTTTTGCATGAAAAAAAGAGGAAAATATAATTTCAAAAAAAGTTACAGCTGATGGAAAAAAGTGTAAGTGCTTACACATCTGCTGGAATTACAGGCATTTTACTCACCAAACTATACAGTCTCCAGCTTATCTGACATGGCTCCAGTAAGAACAGTTAGAGATGTTTTACAAGTCTCTGAGGACAGCTTAAAGCAAATCAAAAATATAGAATCATGAACCAAAAAAATGCTTTAAACAAAGTCTCTGATACACATGGAAAGATCTGAATTAAATCTCACAAAAAACTGATTTTTAAGCACGGACAATAATTTATAACTATAAAAATGTTTGACTGGTCTAGACATTACCAAGGACCACTTCTTTCCAAAAAAACGTATTTTATCAAATGTTCTATTAAAAAAAAAAAAAAAGACAAAAACCACAAACCCACAAACCCATCCTCCCCGGTGCTTTTCACAAATCACATTTTAAGCATCCATTTTAAAGACTGATGGTAACCATACTCCAAACCACTTGTTGGACAGGTTTTCAGATAATACTGTAAGAGAAGCAGCAGCTCTGAAGCTGATGCACCAGAAGCACTGCACATACGGACAAACTGTTATCTGCATTCACCAAGGATAGAGATAACAAAACAGAATTACTTATTTCTTAGAAAGGCTTCTGGTTTACCTTTCAAGCCCAGAAAGCGTTGAGTCAGCATGGTCCAGTACTTTCTACTGCTGCCTCTCATTCTACAGGTACAGAAGCCACACGTAGCCACATCCACACTCATATCATAACCTCCCAGATAATAAAAGCTACCCAGCAAGAACCTCGTCCACAAAGAGGAGGAGAAAAGAAGCCTTATAATCAGAAGAGACACTGAAGAAGAGCTGTCCACAGGGAAAGTTAGATGATATCAGAGAGGAAAAAGTACTTCTGACAGCAGCTGTTTCCTGCTCACTGTGTGAGCTTTACTCCCTAGATTTTTCAATCTAAAAAGTCCTAAAGGACTAGGACTGAATAAAGATGTGTGCATTGCAAGTGTTCTTTTAATGCCCAGGAAAACACTGGGTCCTGAGAGATGAAACAGGAATTTGTTGGGGAGAACCACAGTGCAGATTCAGGATGCAGACAGGAGAGCAGCATCTTTCTGTAGCTCCGACCTCACAACCACTACAGATGCTTGCAGCAGCTCCAAGCTAAGAGCCGACCATCAGCCACCAATCCAGTCTATATCCACCCAACAGTGGTAGTGTGCCCAGGTGGTAAACCGTCATGTCTGTACCGAGTTACTGGCCTCAACAAACTCCAAAAAGAACAAACAGAGATCAGGAAAGTGAGTTGTAACTGAACCTCCCCAAAATGACTCAGTTTGACTTCTACGTGAGTTAGCTCAACTGTGAGAAGCTCGCTGTATATTTTCTTCTTCTTCAGCCTAGACCCAAATAAAATCAGCAATAGAAATCTCTGCAGAAATCATCAGCCTCAGTAAAACTGTATGCAATATGCTTGCCTGAAATTGCTGAACACAGGTTTTAAATCAAGACATGCAATGCTCGTCTCTCCAGGCTGGTTACTGCAAATGTGGCTCAGAGTAGGTTAGGAGATGGTCAAGTGATGTTCACGTGCCTTTTGCTAAACCCAGCTGGCTCTGCTATTTTTTAATTTGTCAAAGGTGAACAGGGAAGATGAAAGGCGTAAGACACAGAAGGGAGTAAACCAGACTCTCAAATTACCAACTAAAAACCAGCTGTCAGGAGAGGGAGCATGACTTTCATTATCTAGTGAAAGCGCTACGTCAGTTAGAAGGTATATGTTTATTATGTTTCTGTGACTATTTGTGAAATGTGCTCAGTCTGTACATTAGGTATGAACTCAAAGGAATTAAAACCAGAAAAATTTGAGGACTGTTTTTCCTCATCACCTCCACAATCCTATAGTCTTCAAATGAGTGCAGAAACATAAGATGTCCCTGACATCCAAATCTGACCCTGGTTAACTAAAACCTCTCATATTGTACTATAAGCTCAGCAAGCTCTTTTCACCCAAACGCTGCAGGGTTGGTAGGAATCAAAGAATAATAGAATGGTTTAGGTTGGAAGGGACCTTAAAGAGCATCAAGTTCCAAGCCCTCTGCCATGGGCAGGGACACCTTCCACCAGACCAGGTTGCTCAGAGCCCCGTCCAATGTGGCCTTGAATACTTCCAAGGATGGGGCATCCACAAGTTCTCTGGGCAACCTGTTCCAGTGTCTCACCACCCTCATAGTGAATTTTTTTTCCGTATATGTAATCTAAATCTTTCAGTTTAAAACCATTATCCCTTGTCCTATCACTATAGTCCCTGATAAAGGGTCCCTCCCAATCTCTCCTGTAGCGCCCTCTTCAGGTTCTGGAAGGATAAGATCTCCCTGGAGCCTTCTCCAGGCTGAACAACTCCAACTCTCTCAGCCTGTCTTCATAGGAGAAGTGCTCCAGCCCTCTGATCATCTTTGTGGGCCTCTGCTGGACCTGTTCCAACAGGTCTGCATCCCTCCTGTGTTGAGGATTCCAAAGCTGGACACAAAAGCAAGTGGTCAACAAACTGAGGAAATTAATAAAATGTAACAACAATATCAAATAAGATGCTGCTATGTTTCAAGTTTCTTTTCAGACTACAAAAAGACTTTATTTTTTTTGAATTTTTTTTCAAGGACTAAGCATTCTTCTTTAGAGGAAGTCTAACCTTGCTGGTTTCTATGCAGCACTCTAAAAATCAAAACAAGTGGTTAGTTCTTCTGATTTTGACTAAATTAACATCTGATAACATTTGATAACAAAGCCTATGAACTGTAAATTCAGCAACTGGTGACCATTTTGCCGAGCGGGTAACTTTCTTGTATTGAAAGACTCGGGGCTCAAACATGAAACTAAAAAAATTCCTAAATATACATAAATTCTCAGGTTGTAACACATCAAAGGCAGAAGAGCTCAGGTAGAACATGAAGAAAGCAAAAGTTTAGGACTTGCCCCAATCAGATGTACTGTATGGTTTAATTTTGATACTAGTCAGTGTTCACAAAAGCTCAGAACTGTGTCAAGTCAACTTGAAAAAGATGAGCAGAAAAGACTAAAATACAAATCAAACAAACCATATGTAAAATTAGACTAAAGCACATAGATGCCATCTTTGAAAAAAAAAAATAGTAGGTAGATTTCTGTAAGAAGGAGACTCAGGTTTAAGGAGCAATGGGCACTGTAATTAGATCAGCCCTTAATCCACACTCATACTTTACAGAACAATTTGATGCACCAGAGGGTGCATGGTCTTCTTAATCCAAAACCCAGAGAGCCATCAGAGTTACACGAGAGTTGACTAACATAACAAGGAGTTAACCCCTTAAATAAGCTACTGTAGGACTCCCTCCCAATGAAAACAATGTTCCAAATCCAGCTTCCATTGCTAGAATGAAATCAAATGCTACAAAGGGTATGATGAGATGTAGGTCTTCGCTCAGCCACTGAGTTAACGATGGGATCTCGCTGCTTCAGTTACCAAATTTAATAATTTTAGTATGCCTGTAAAGACAGGCTTCAAATTGACACTATTCCAAAGGTCACAGATTCCAGACAATCCATCATCAAACCCCTTCAAAAGTAGCAGCCAAATTTAACATCAGCACCTGATGGGATATTATTAAACAGACAGACCTACACTAAAGCATAGGAGCTTACACAATGCCCTCAAAAAATGTGTTATCATAAAATATATTTAGTTACCTCATGTGACGTCAGCAAACAAGCATCATGAAGTCATCTTGCATGGTATTAAAATTAATTCAGTGCTTCACAAACAACACTTCTTTCTCTTAAAGTAACAATGAAAGCCCTCCTTCCTCCATATTCCCTCCTTCACAGAGCTCTTCAGGGTGTCAATAACCTTAACTCTTGTCCACTTATGCTCACCACAAGAAATTAATTCGCCCATCTTCCTCCATGACTAACTAGTTCAAATTCCAACTTAAATTATGTCTGCTCCTCCAGATCTCATAGAATCATAGAATCATCTGGGCCAGAAGGGACC